>JAGFZM010005076.1:38071-55017 GCA_017657215.1 Limnothrissa miodon | reverse complement strand
TTTTTTCACATGGTTGTGGAGACGCAATGAGCCTATCACGGTATGGCAATATGACCCAAAATCTCTATCATTGGCCAAATGCATATTGCATACGGTATATATCATCTATATTGCCCACCCCTATGAGCTGTCATTATTAATTTTTTTTTTTTACTTTTGTTAAAGCCCCAAACCCGCACTATTTTAGCCGATCATCTGCATCACTAAGAACCAAATGCTGATCTATGTAAAGATACCTTGGCCATTAACTCAAGTGTGACTGTGAGAATGCCATCTTTTTCCAAACCTTATCCATTCAGGCCTCAACATAAGAGTTGGCTGGCAATAAGGCTTTGGTCTATCAGCCATCTTAACCCTGTTCAAACATTAACCAAATGAGAAGTTCCAAGCGTTCAATGTTCTGTTCTCCAGAACAGGCGAGATGAGCTGATACTTGAGAGCCACGTCATTATATTGCACGCTGAGGTCATTGAATAAAAACACACTGGCTTGACTCTCTCGGTCCATTCATCTCACTTGCTTTGGTCACTCAGAATGGAACCCCGAAGGAATGTTTTGCGTCAGCCTAAACTTAAAACTTCCCCATTCCGTGTTAGTCTCGCAATGTTTGCTAAGGGGAAGATGCCGTCAGGCCGTCCCAATGCAATGCAATGCAATGCAACGCCTGCACATTACCCAAGCAAAGCATTCGGGACACTGGCAGGACCGGACTGGACAGTGTGGAAGACTGTCTGGCTGACACACACACACACACACACACACACACTAGCCACAGACACAAACTGCTCATATTATTGAGAAACTCCAAAAGAGAAACAGTACCAGCTCTCTCTGAAAGCAAACACAAAGCTGAGAAACTTTAATGAAGACAGATGGGCCCGGCAACAAGCGCTATCAAAAGAGCTGGTGTTAAAGGCAGGGAGGTTCACAGGGACGGAAGATTAGACTCAGCAAAAGGCTGAGGCAAGCTGGTTGCTAGTTGAAGGGCAAAACTCACTCCATGTGCATACAAACAAGAGTCAGTGGGTTCTCCCCCCTCCGCCACGTGTTGCAACCCCCCCCCCCCCAACCCATGTGCTTCCACGGTCACAACCACGCTTAAAGGATAACACACACTGTGGACTGTGGCCAGTCAGCTAGGAAAGGTGTGCCAACATACAGGCAAATGTGAACACACACACACACACACACACACACATTCTATCCCTTCCTGGATATCTCTGCACACTTACAGTATCGATCCCCAAACCTCTCCTCCAGTCAGTAGCTGACAACCCACTAACCTCTCCATTGATCGGCTGCCGATAACACAAGTCTGAGGGGAGCCCTTGTATCCTTGACTAAGACACTAAAAAAAGCCTACATCATCATGAGAAGTCACAATTTAAGCTTAAGGGTTTGGTAACGCATAGTCCAAACCACCACTTGTTCAACAATCAACAATTCCGATGACTGGAATGCGTCAGAAAAAAACATGTGTTCCGTGGCGAATGTGCTCGTGTTGAGTGAAGAATTTATAAACCTTGTGGTTCAGTGTAGTCATGAGGCAGCCATGTGCTGGAGGAGTAAAAGCACCACAAACCCAGCCCAAGCCTTCCCCCATCCTATGGAGGAAATCCCTCATCTTTCACAACACTCTGGGCCAAGCACGAGCCAGCCAGCCAAGACAGAACTCCCTCACTCCCCCGACAGCCCATTGGCTACTGCGCCCCATGACATCACAAAGCCACCGATCGGGTTTCTCGGGGTGGAAGAGAAAAAGGAGGCTGGGTTTGTTTTGGGGAGAACAGGGCTGGGACATTGTCAGCGTGTGCAGCATGAAAACACCCTTTCTTTCTCCCACACGAGCGAACATTGAGGGGGGCTGGTCACAGAGTTACATGAACACACATGGGTATGTGTGCACGAGTACTCACACACACACTCATATTTCTCCAAAAAAAAAAAAAAAAGGAAGCTATCCAATCCAGCAAAACACTGCCAGCAAAGGGCTAACTCTTCTAAAATCTTCATCACATTTTCCAATTTTACGGCCTGTCTAGCACACCAAGCCTTGTTGATTGAGTTTGGTTTGATCTGACCCAACAAGCTTTGTACGATAAGGGGACAGCAGAATGCAAATTAGTTTCCAATTTCAAATTATTTGACAGAGGAAGTTGAAGAGAAGAGAATTACAGGAAGAGCTCAAAACCATAATAAAATGGAGTATATACCATCGGAATACTAATTTGTTCGCAGAAGAAATCTATATGTAAATTTGCTCTGCTTTAAAATGCGGCTCAGCCAACTTCATTCATCGTTCAGAAGCTTAGTAGTGAATGTGATTTAGACTGTGAACCACAAGTTTGATAGCATTAATAGGCTACTAATCACAAAGGAATGTCCTTATATAAACACTGAGCTTCAACTTGACAAAAAATGAGGACCAGTCCTTTTCTCTACACTTTGCTCGGGGCAGTGCAAGCCACTGCATATAACAGGTAAAAAATATATTTCAACTTCCCAAGTCGACTTCAACCTAACCAAACCCCACCCACTTCAAGCCTTCACAGTTTACTCATTTAGTTGGTAGGATAAGTACTTTAAAGGGCTGGGAAGCAGCATGCCTAACAGATAAGTCTGTCAACTATTAATGTGTTGTTGACAACATCACAGACATACTAATTACATAAACAGTCGAAGCACTTCACAAAAACATGAGAAAAATCTTTGTAGTTGCGTAAAATGGAAAAGTTCCATAGATAATTCCAAATTAAAATGTCTTATTATTTTCTTTTCTACACATTAAATAGTTCAAATGTTTTGTCTGAAGAAGGAAAGCAATGTTCTCGGGTGCCATTCATTGTGTCATTACTATTTCATGCCAAATATGGTTAAAAACGAATCAAGACTTGGCTGGAGAGAGAGCTACGTTGAAGTCACACACATGATTGTTTAGTATTTCCATCATATTTAGCCAAACAACGTTCGATGACAACAATTGCACCAAAACTCAGCAACCACGCGTTAGATTTGAAAATGTTATGGTTCGTTATGTTAAACGTTATACAGCAAGTGACAACTTTCTTCCCATCAGTGCAACAGCTGACATCTGTGAAAACTGTTCTTCAAGCGTTATCACGGCGAACTGCTGTCTCAATACGTTACTTTGTTTACAGACATTCAGTAAGGGAAACTGTTTTCCCTGTCAACGTCGCATCTGCCACGGCTGAAATTAAATTAAATCCACACATCAGCTCTACTCCAAGAGAGAAAGATCATAAAGTTTAGTTAACGTTAGGCTAGGTGGGGTGGTTAACGTTAATGAAAGCTGGCTAGCCAGTCGGGGTGCCAAGCTGCTTAGCAGCTTGGTAACGGTACGTTGTGTTAGGCAGCTGGCTGACACTACCATCATCTCTACAATACAAATGTGTCAGATGATGTACTGATTGTATTTTTCGAACTGATTCGAAATCTACATTGTATCTAACAAAATCAGAGACTCGTAGCTGTATGGCTAGGCTAACATGACATATTAATTGCGCTAACGTTAGCTGAAATGTTGACTGTATGTGAGCTAGCTTGATACTCACCCAATAATTCCCTCGGAGTAGTTCCTGGCTTTCCAAGGCGTACCCGTATAAACACAGCCATTGGTGTCATCTCCACCAGATCCATTCTGCAAGAGACTACTATTAAACCCAAACGTGCTTGCTTTATTATCTCTTTTCCTCTTGTTACGGTGCCCCGCGACATCGCTTCTCCAGACTCCAACCCCACCAGCCGGCACCCCTCCTCCGCCGCCCCTCACGACAGATCGGTTGTTTTGGTTGTTGTTGGTTTCCAAAGGAATGAAGTCCCGTTGTTCCACAATATCGCTATCGGCCCTTAAAGTAGACATCCCCTGATTCCTGGACTCGCTGCTGCCACTAACGCCTGGGCCGATTGTGAGAGTCCCGTTTTCAGTCGTGATCACGTTAGTCGGAGCTCCGTTACTGTTCAATTTAGGGCTATGGCTTGATGTGCTAGCTCCTGTGCTATAGTTGTTATTGAAGCACAGATTTCCCAGACCTTGCGTTGTCTCCCAAATCTGCATCCACAAGCTGTTAGCAGGTCCGCGCTGTTCTGGCTGAAACCAGGCAATTCTTGGATCCATAAATTGCACTGCAGGCACACTGCCCCCCGAGCAAGGCTCAGTTCGTGCTCGGTTAGCCAGTTAGCCAACCAGTCAGTCAGCTAGCTAACTCACAAGCTCCGTGATGAGGGCTAGCTAGCTAGCTAGCTTACTTTGCCTGATAGCCTTTTCGCAACAAATATATCCGTATGACACTAACAACCGATTCCATTAAATTAAGAATAGGAGATCACTGTAAGACGAGAAAAGTTTGCCAATCTCTCTACACAATAGATGGTTAGGAAATTATTACAACTAAGATCAGAGTTCAAAAAAATGAAAACGAGCAGAGACACAGGTAGAAACGTGCACCCATCGACAGTCGAAGCAACTCTGACCCTTTCCCTGATCGCGAGTCCTCTCAATGGCGGACTACACGATGATGACACTGCGCAGACTCGCCGAGAGTGAAAAGGGATAGAGCAGCGAGAAGAAAGTTGTTGACTTACGCAAGAGCACAACAGTTCTTCTGTTACGTAACAATCTATTGATGAATGGCTGTGATTTGCAGAACATTTTGCGAAGTTCAGTGACTGGATGATTGTTTTAGTTTTTTTTTTTTTTCAACATCAAGTTTAGTAGGCCTGGCCTATAGGCTGATATCTTAGACACAATTTCTAATTTCTTTGGTCTTCGGATTGGCATGGCTTCACCGTTGTTAATCAGCCTTGCAATGAGTCTCTAAAGTAGGTTTGAACTTGAGTTGTTTTTCATAAAGGCTATGTTTTTAAGGAGGAACAATGTGTTTAATAGAAATAGTCTGGGTACTGTGATGTCATAGACAGTTTGTCACAGAAAATCTCAGATAGAGAAAAGTAGCCAATCCTGTGTTTCATAATAAATTTCTCAGGCAAACTGTCTCTTACAGTCACAGTTAATAACATTTGGGGATTCTGATGCTATGATGCTATGTGGTTGGATGACTGAGGCTGTGATAGATTCTTGGCTTTGATGTACCTGTTGAGATAGTGGATGGAGGATGAACTTCACAACCCTTTACAGTGCTCTACACTGAATGATAATGCAGCTTTCATAACATAAGTTATACCTCTTCATATAGCCTAATCTACTTGCCAGCAGGTTAAGCTGACATGAATGTTTAATGGGTGACGCTTTATAATGGGACACAATTTAGGATTATAGTTAGGCATTTACTAACACTTAGTTAACTCTTTGTAAATATTGGTTCATCATTAGTTAGGCATTACATAAAATCATAATTCATTCATGATTCATTCATGATTCATTCATGAATTCATTGTTGACTTCATTGACTATGGTTATATGTAGAAATTAAAATATTACAGTTTTAAATGGAATATTTGGTATGTGTGTGGGTCAAGAAAACTCATTCCAACTGTCACATTCCGCAAACTGTAATAGGGTCACATTTTGGTCTTATTCCAGTTTCTAAACCTGTAAAAACCTGAATACAAACACTATTGAAGGTTGAACGCTGAATGAAAAGAAACTCACGGTCATGTATAGACCTAAATTCAGGAAATGCATGTCTCTATGTGCAGTTGGCATGATGCAGTCAAAAAGGGGCAATTTTGTAGGCCATAGTGAGCTAACCAGAATATAGCGATTGTATATAAATGGAGTATTTCCGTAGCGCACAGTTCTTCCAAACATGTAACAAGATTATTTAGACTGACATCTGATAGACTGAAAACCCGCCCAAGGCAGTTGGGTTAGCCCCTTGAGTTGTCAGAACTGCCCAAGGTTTTTTTTCCCCTTTACCATAACAAGTAAACCAAAACGGCCCTATATGGAGTTTTTCCTTGCCCCTGCTGCTCATTGGTGCTCTTTGTGTTAAGCGCTTTGAGACATTTTGTAAGACTTTGTAAGACTTTTGTAAAATGCTCTATACAAATAAAATTGAATTGATTTTTTTGCTGTGGATGTAACTGTACTCAATGTGTTGTCCTTACAACAACTGTGGGGCTCCTTTAGAGAGAGAAAAGTGAGGCACATATACACCCTACATTCAGGGTCATGCCCAGCCAAGCCTGTACAGTCTTGTCAGTCACACATTTTGAGAGTGAAAGGAAAGTAAATGGTTCAGATTGACACTGTATGACTATAGTAGGAAGCCACAGGCTTGCCTGATGCTCATTACCATTACAATGGCTACACTACACTGTATAACAATGATATGTAAAGAAATTCCATTGGGTTCACTTTCAGACAGATTTTAAGACTGCTCAAAGGACAATCAGAAACTATTGGATGTTAAGCAGTACATTCATGTGGAGAGACATCATTATCATTGGCCATTGAAATGGGTGTACCTGTTGGTTATAGTCATTGCACGACCCAGAGTCGTAGGGGTTAGCCCATAGAGCAGCAGGCCCAACAGCTTCCATTGTTTTAACAAGCGTTGCTACAATATTGTCGCTGGTCTGCTTTTAACCAGTGATTCAGCAGGGTCTTTGTATCCTGTGAAGCCGATCGCAGTCTACTGCACAGATTTGGTCAGGCAGTGGGACGCGGGGATGACATCACTAGACATGGTTGTAGCTTGTCTGCTTTTTGACCAGTCATTCAGCAGGGTGTTTGTATTGCTAGGTACTGATTTTGGACAAACAGTCCCTGGCTTGTTATTTTATTTCTCGTTTTTTTTTAATTCCTGAATTTAATAACTGTGTATCAACTGAGACATACATAAACTGTGTGCTGCCATCACCATAGACATCTTATAGGTCTCTCCTGGTTATGTTGGATTTGGTGAGGGCCTCAGGCCTATGACTGAGGGGTATTCGTTCCCCAACTGAGGAAAAATGTGTGAAGGGGAAGTTGAACATCATCGTCCCATGTGAACATTCATGACTGGGGTGCCCTTAGCACTTAACCCCTCCCTATTCCCTGGTTGGCGCAACAGCAGCACTCACTGTTTGTATTCACCGTCTACTATGATGGAATGCAGATGCTGAATGTTCCCTCATGGGGTCAACATACCTTATAAGTAGTAGTATTAATGCTTTATAAACAAATGTAAAGATATATATGTTATACTACATGTTTCAACCTACATGTAATGTGATTTTCATGTTAGTAGGCTGTATGCTTCATACCTTTCAGTATGCCCAGAACCCAATCCATTTTTCCCTACCCCCTGAAATGTATATCTACAAAGGATATCTTTATGGACCTCTTTATATACATCCTCATGCATTGCAATATTGGAATGGTGGAACTAAAAGTATTTCTTGATTCTGGATTAGAGCTGCTGACATTGATTTTGCTAATTTATGCAAATTATGCAAACTGTCCAACATATGTAAGTAACCATCCCCCATTCCCAACCCCTCCCAAATTGATGGATTATCATATTGAAATGTTCTATAGGGCCCTCCTCCACCCACTTTCCCTTCTGCCATAAAACATGTTGGGATGCTTGCTATGACTCTGAATGAGCTGCCAATAATATAAGATACAGTAAAATATAGTGCCCCATCATTATTTGGTAGACCAACTTTGTTATATAGATATGCTAGCAGCCTGTTTTCAGAACGGAGAGGTATCTGTCCTGAAGATAACATTCGGAAGATTAAAGTTAAACAATGCTACCATTGGAAGGGGTCAGTTGCAGGGCCTTATAGAAGCAAAATCAATGATGCTATATTTGTGCATGTATGTTGTGTATATATCTATGTACATAAGAGGGAGGGGGAGAGAGTTGTACAGCATGATACATGAGAGGTTTTGAGGCAGCGTTCAGCTTAACTAAGTAGTAGTGGAAATCCAACGCTACAATTTCTGTAAGAATAAGAATTCTTCTTATTAGAAATAAGAATTCTAGTCCTTGACTGACTATCAGAAATATAAATATTGAGTTGAATATACCGTAGTCTAGTAGTTCCTTAATTCACATTTTTAAACATCAGTACCAAGTTGAACTCAAACCACCAGCAGGGAGGCCTTGAAAAAAATCCTGTATTGTACGGCAGTATAAAGGCTTTTTGTTGTTGTTTCCTTTCTTTTGCTAACACAATGCCTCTCTTTCGTAAGGGGTGTGTTTCTTGATAGTTGCATTAAAAAGGCCGCTTTATCTGGAGGCCTCTAGCACGCATTGGCCACAGGTTTATAGCGCCCCCTGCATGGACAAAGGTAGAATCTCTATCAACGCAGAAAGATATGTCTGAGTGGTCTAGGTGAGTGGTCTATTTTACTGTCTACGGGTGGACGTGGTCTTGCCAGGTTAACATATATTTGAGACTTCATAGAGTCAACTCTGTAGTACACATAAACACAAAACATAGTAAAACAAACAAAATTAAAGAAGATGCTTCAACGTGGCTCTGTAGTTTTATAGCCTCCCGTTCCAGCCTACATTCATCTCCTTAAAATATTTCATAACCTATGAAATTTCAAACAGATGTTTATCACTTCAAGAATTCTGTTCTTGATTAAAAGGGGTCTGTATGGTGCTAAAGATAGCTCAAGCTAAAGCGGCAACAAGGGTCATAGAAACAGGAAGTAGCTAAATAGTAATAATATTACTGAATTTACTGCTATATTCACGTTCAACAGCAACACACACCATAACTCTCAAACGAACTCTTCATAATCGATTTATCACTAGTTATGGCGTTTTATAGATCAAATGTTGATGCGATGTCTAGTAAAATAATTGATTCGATTTGATCAATAATAACAGGCATATCTTTATTGTAAATGGTGTAAGATAAGAGCTCGTTTACTAAAATTACCATGACAAGATGTTATTTTCTGCGCTCAATGAGACTTTTATTTGATAAGACTGTTATGTACATGCATCATGTCCCACTTCCTTTTTATATAGTATTGCGGAAGGCTTCATCCAGGTCCAACGTTACCCCTGAACTCAACTTGCAAGAATGGCAAGATGCAAGAATATGTGTTGTAAACGTGAGTTATGCCCCTGGACATTTGTATGGTTAACATGATAGGTCGTAATTTTGCAAATGTGTGATATATTAAGTTATCAAGAATAGTGTCTAGGATTGTGCATGGCTTTGGCTCGATAGTTATCAAAGTAGGAAGCTAGGTTATGTAATTAGCCTACTAGCTATCCAACGCCATTTTCATCAATGTATTTTGCTAGCTGGTTAGCAGGTTATGACAGCACTTCTACTGATTACCTACTTGGTACTTTTGGTAAAAATATGTCATCTATAATTTTAACATGTCACACCCTACTTTTAGGTTGTAAACAAACTCGGTTTCTGTTCATGGCTAACATTTGTTTGCTATAGTGGTGATTTAATGTCTGATAGTGAAAAATAATGGTACATTAACTATGTGCGCTAACGGTGCTGCTTCGTTAGATAACGTCAAAATTAGAGATCCAGCTTGCTGGTGCGTGTCTTTTGGGAGTGTTGACATCACTACTGACAGTGTTTTGAGACATATTTACACCTCGCCACGTTACAGTTGATAAGATATTATGCTTTTGTGGATTTTTCAGCGGTTTTCGCAGAAACCATTAAAAAAACTTGAGCAAAGTTTGATTCCTGCAAGCCCTATAGTTACTCTGCTCATCAATGTCGCATTAACGAAATTGCTTATGGACTGAATCTGCACATCTGTCTAAACCCTGTCAGACCCTGATTTCTCTTATTTATCCTTTGACAGCCTTTGTGCTTTAAAGGAATTATCCGGAGTGAAACAACACGTAGCTCTGTTGATTCACATTGCTATGTGCTATTGATAGGTATAAGAACGACAGATTTTCATGCACGGTAGACCGAGTAACGAAACGGCAGCCAGCGCTAACTGATTAGGGCATGTCCGTTTCGTTTTCATATGCCCAATATGCTTAGCATTAGCGGCCAGTTTGTGAATTCGGTCTACGTTGTACCTACTGCTGTCATTCTGATGCCTATAGACACAATTCAACAGCCTCAGTCAACAGAGCTACGGGTTGATTCACTCCGGATAATCCCTTTAATAGACGGATTGAAGATTAATTTTGTTTCCTTGCAGTTACAGGAAGTCTAGACAATATAGTATGGATTGAACTTTGTCAAATCGATAGGTTATAAACTGTCTTCATATTTTTTTCCCCTAGGAGTTACAATGGATTAATCCAGAGAGGGGATGTTAGGGGCCTTTATTCTATCATGGCCTCAGAACTCCATGAGACGATATTTATGGCAAAACAGGAGCGGCACAAGAACCTGTTTCTCAATTACAGGAATCTAAACAACTTTCCTGTTGAACTCCTGAAAGATGAAGGACTGCAGTTTTTGGAAAGACTTTACATGAAGAGGAACTCTCTGACAAGTTTGGTATGGATATATAATTACCACTGTCCTCATAATTTCACTTGTAAAAGAAGCAGCGATGACATTTTATATCAGGGCCCATAGTATCATGCATGGTTGCCACATCCATTAACATTTAACATGATGCCATCTTGCAAGACATTGTATGTAAGCATCCATTAAAATGGCCAGTTTCTTCATTGGTGCTGTCTTGGTATGTTATAATATGCTCACTGCTTACTAGTTATCTATAATCTTGTGTTTATCTGTTTTTTTTATGGTGATTATATGGATGTTCTGCAAAAATGATCCATACTCTCTTTTTTTATTATTATTATTATTTTACAGCCTGACAGTCTTGCTCAAAAGCTTCCAAACCTGATTGAACTGTAAGTAATTCCACATGTTTACAGATGTGGACTTTTATATATGAACAGTTATTCCTCATTATTCCTCATTTTTTGAACATAAATGGTAGGTTGTTTTTATTATGGATTAAACAGAATTACCGGTTAGGACCACCCTGTGCACTCTGTGTAAGGATATTCTGTAATCCTTCCAACAGTCAAAGTGAGTGGAGAGACTCATTTAGCACCATGATGGTTGTCCTCACTGTACTTTTACCAAATTTCCAGCAGGTGGCAGTGAAGGAGCATAATTTAGCATAGAGTTCCTGAAGCTCTCTCAATGTTTGTAGGTGGTAAGTGAGGCTAGTAATGATAAGTAGCTTTGAAATGGTATCACTTTTGTTTTTTTGTTTTTTACAGGTATTTGCACTCAAACAATATTGCAATCATTCCGGAAGGTTAGTATATGAATCTCTCCAATACTGACAATTAGAAGTGACCTCATCTGAAACTGCCAAATTAAGTCTACTGTATATCTGTTTTTATGTCAGCTAAAGGTTGCTCATCAGTTTCTCACTGTTTTTCCCCACAGCTATAGGCAACCTAGCCAAGCTCCAGTCCCTTGATCTCAGTGACAATGCCCTGCAGGTTATTTGTCCTGAGATTGGTCGGCTGAGGTCTCTACGTCACCTGCGATTAGCCAACAACCAGTTGAAGTTCCTTCCTCAGGGTATGTAGCCTACACTCATATCTAACAAACTATATTTTTATGATTCCCCATATAGCTGCTATTGTGGTTTGAACCACTCGACTCATTTTCAGTTTTTCAGTGACTGCACTCAGACTGTCCAAAGCTCACCCTTATCTGTGTGAATATGACCGTGCTTGTTCGCTCTATATCCGGGAGAGACGGACGTCTTTCTTATGCTTGTCGCAACTGGGAGCTTGACCCCTAAAAGCAGTGGCAGTCTGACCTCTTCTGCTGGCGCTTGTCTGCTCTCACCCTCCTCCCACTACTTCCTGTGAGGACCAGTCAGACGGAACCTGCTGCCTGTTGGTTTGGTGCATTGCATAGAGTGGCAATAGCCATGACAGCAGAGCAGATACATACCCGTTGTTATGTACATGCATCATGAAGGGGCAGTGGTGGCGTTGCAGTTCAGGAAAACTGGCTGGCGTGCAAGGAGCCTGGAAAATGTAGATTTGAATCTGGCTACCACTGTTGTGAGCAAAGGCACTTCACCCTAAGTTTCTCTAGCGGAGACTCTTCCTGTGCTAATTGAAAGTTGACACATGCAAGTGGCTTTGATGAGTGCAAAAATGAAGTCAGTGCCAGCCAAAGCCAGTTCCTGTGGTGCACATGTGGATCGTGCTGGGTTGAGTTGAGTTGGGGAGGCTGCTGCCTGTGCTCCACTGGCCGCCTCTTGTGCTGTTGCCTGGGGGGCTGAGGGAGGGCTGTTGCCCCGTGTTAACCCCCAGGCTGTGTGCTGTGCCGTGTTTGTTTGTTGATTCGTGTGGTCACAGAGGGGGGTAGCAGAGGCCTGTCAAAAGGGCTGCTGCCCGTTTGGTTTTGTGTGCGTGATTGGTCCTGGCACCACCCACTCCACGACCTGCTACGCGCATACACACACACACACACACACACTCCACCACCCACCCACACTTCATCCCCCCCCAAAAAACCCTTGCCAACATACTGTAGTTACCACTCGCTCACTTGTTTTTGGCAGAGGAATGCCTTGCTTTCTGGTTTCCTAATTTAGTAACGGTGAGTAAAAATATGCAATAACAAATGAAGTCTGGTATGTCAGGCCAGACGCCCAAAAAGAAGTCCACTGTTTTTGGAGCTAAGGGGATTTTTTTTCCTCTCTCTCTTGTTGAACGTTGGTTCATGGCACAAGTCGTTTGCACAGGATCTTACTCTAGATTCCTGAAACCTCATATCCTTTCTCATTCCCTCTCTTTCAACAACTGTGAATCCTCTTCCTTAAAATTCCACCATGATGGCACCACTATACAATGTGGAACGTGCAGTTAATATGCATGCATTTAAACTGGAGCGTGTTTATGTTGGTGATTCTTCATTTTGGTGGTGTAGCTTATGATCTAGAGTTTATTGGTCCTGAATTGTATTCACAAAGACTGTCAACCTTCTAACACTTCATCAGTCTCTCACGCTGTTGTGACGTGCTTCTGACAACGACCTACACTTGATAGACTGCAATGTTAAGCCTGTGCCTCCATATGTGTTTGTTGTGAATGCCAGCTGCACATTAACCCCCCCCCCCCCCCCCATCTCCCTTTAAAGTTTATGGCCCTAGCTTATGATCAATTTGGTCTGGAAATACCCCTTCATCTGCATCTCTTTCCACAATTGCATTCGCACAGTCCGAGTGCTTCTGCTGCCTACCCACTGACCTATATTCAGCTCCACACACAACCTTTCCTTGTCATTAATTCCTAGTGTGTTGTTTGACGGTGTCTGCGGCTTGGATATTGCATGCAACAGCGGTGTGGTTGGGTGCCCGCGCACAATTACACAATAGACTAAAAGGACCCAGAAACGGTGCCGACATTCCAGCGGTCGGAAAACCACTTTGATTGTTAGCTAATTGATCAAGCATATGGTTTTATGAGACGAGCAGGCTTGCCTTCCAAGCCCTAGGATAACGGTTCCTCTCTTGAGTCACCAGATTATTATTCCTTTTGACAGCACAAACGACGCTGCTAAGATCTTGTCCTTGGCCGTTAGGTTTGGGTTTAGTCGGAACAAGAACGAATAGAGACATCGGCGTGCAGTAGGTTATGGGGTCGCGACCTTTAGTCAGAACAAGAATGAATTGAGACACTGGTGTGTATTAGGTTCGAAGGTTGTGGATTTTAGACAGAAGGAGGAGTTTAGAGGGCAACAGAGTTCCTGTTGCCAACAGGGGGCGATAAACAGTAGTGGTGAGTCTGGAATCACTGGAGGCTTTGGCTCTGGTGGACCTTAGGGCTGACATCCTGTCACTTCCACACACACACACACACACACATACACACATTTCACCTGTGAGGGCACACTGTCATTCCTCTCCTGGGCTTGTGTGCCTTGGTGCTGTGTCTCTCTCTAGTGCAGTTCCCAGTTCCAGTGCAGTGACACAGATGTAGGCAGGCAGGCCGACAGACTGGCTGAGGAAGAGAGAGTACGGTGGCCATGTGGGCATAGCCAGAAGCTCTAGAGCCGCTAGTGGGAAATTACTGACTGGCTTCCCCATGTCCAAGGCCCCCAATCCTGCTTTGCCAACTTGAGTTGGTACGCCATCTCTATCTCACACACACACACAGATCCAACTTCAGTGGGTACGCCAACACACACACACACACACACACACACACACACACACACACACACACACTGATACAACTCGAGCTGGTGCCCCATGACTCTCCTTCTGCTTGATAATGTCACTAGTCATTAGTGCTAGTAACTAGAACAGGGGCTCAGCTTGGCTGAGAATACACACACACACACACACACACACACACACACACACACACACATACAGACGGTGGAGTCGTTGCTGAGCGGAGCAGTAGCAGCATGGACCCCCCACCCCCTGCATAAACAGTATATGAGGTAGAGATGCCCGGATGGCAGTTGCCGCCGCAGACTCCGCAGCTAAACCGAATATTGGTTCATGCTAATATTGTTTCATGCACCCAAAAAAAACGAGCACATTTTTAATCGGGCAGTAATTTGGCCTAGTGCTTGTGCCTGTGCTTGCTGCCTAGTTTTGGCCAGAGATCAGAGAGAATAGAGATGATAACGCCAGTGAAAGTGGTGATGGACATAAAAAGGGAGAACTAAAATCTAAAGGAAAAAAAAGTGTTGCCTGGGATATTTAGTTTGTTTGTTTGTTGGTTTGCTATTTGACTGTAAGGCTTGTTGATGTAATGGATCGCCCTGCTTGAAAAATACGCACCTATATCCCAAGCATCACCTACAGAAGGTGGATGGCGGGGGAGTGTGGTTTTGAATATTGGTCAAAAACTGTTGGTGCAAATGGACAGCAAACAGATGATGACTTTTGTGATGTGGTTACGGATGACACATTAGCCCCACTGCACATCACTACGGTGAGCAATGCACATTAGAGCACTGGCACTCCAGAGGGCCCAAGGTTCAAGATAGGCAGGAGCCTGCCTTCAGAGAGAGCAGTGGTTCCAGAGAAAGGTCACACAGCAATCAGCAATGTTGAGACCCAGTAGTAGTAATGAGTAGTCCACAGCAATGCTCAATGAGCTTTTAGTTAATAGATGCTTTAATGTTAATACATGCTTTATGTGCACACTTTACTTTGAGGTTATACGTTTCTGTGTGTGTGTGTGTGTGTGTGTGTGTGTGTGGTGCCGCTCCACAGAGATCGGTGAGCTGCGTGAGCTGGAGACCCTAGACGTGTCGATGAACCTGCTGAGTTCTCTGCCAGAGCGGCTGCACCAGTGCCTGTCCCTGCAGTGCCTGACGGCCGACCGCAACCACCTGCGCTGCTTCCCGCGGCAGCTCTGCCAGCTGCACAGCCTCAACGAGCTCTCCATGGCCGCCAACTGCCTGGCATCGCTGCCCCTCGGTGAGCCTTCGCCGCCGCGCCGCACCGAGCACCCGACTGATGCCTGTTGCATTCTCCACACAGAGCATCTCTGCCCTCCCCCTCTCTCACCCCCCCCCACTCTTTCCTGCTCATTTCCCCACCCTCAATAAAATATCTTTCAATGATTATATGCATGTGTCAGGACACCTCTTTGTCAGTTAAATGACTGCATTTGTACCACTGGAAGGTATAGCTTTTTTTTTTGTTTTGTTTAAAATAATATATTTTTTCTTTTCTTTTTTTCCGTTAGTAATAGGTTACATACCTGATTGTAAGCCAACTCATGCCAAGGAGCTGGATGTAATCAGTAAAAGATATTTTATTGATGATGGTAAGAGGAAGGTGAGGCAGAGATAGGTAGAGAGAGAGAGAGAGAGAGAGCGAGAGAGAGAGTGAGATAAAGAAGGAGAGAATCCCAAAGAGGTCATTAGCAGGATGGTGTTTCAGAGGAGCACTGAGCACCATCGTCTGGATTACAGGAGAAAGAGCGAGCTCCTCCTCACAACAGTCAGCTCGGAGGAGTCCAACTAGGCAGGATCAGCATGGGCATACACACGGACAGACTGGCCTCAGACTCAACTTATGCAGAGAGAGAGAGAGAGAGAGATGGAAGGAAGGAGAAGGAGGTTAGTAAAAAGAGAAAGGAAAAGATGTAGGAAGGGGGAAGGGTGTTAGCATGTATGAAGAAGGGATGTGAGGAGAGGGATGGAGTCAGTCTCAGAGGGAGAGAAGGGTTAGATGGAAAGTGAGCCAGAGAGAGAGAGTGAGAGATTGAGAGAGACGGAGAGAAAGACAGAGAAGCAGAGAGAGAGAAAGAAACGGTGACAGACAGAAAAATAGAGACAAAGAAGGGAAGGGAAAGTTAGGGAAAGAGGGACAGAGAGTGGCAGAAGGATAGAGGGAGAGAGGGAGGGTTCCTCCAGTGTCTGGAGCTACTGGTAGGCTCTCCTTTCCTCTGGGTGGAGCAGCGGTCGAAGCAGCAGTCCAGTGGAAACGTTTGAGACAGCATGAGCGCCTTTAAACAGCCACATGAAACACTCAGACATGCGCCACCACCCACCCACTAAAACTACCATCGCTCCATCCACCCACCCGCCGAACCCCACCACCCACCGACTGAAACTACCATCTCTCCACCAACCCACTAAACCCCACCACCCACCTTCTCTCCCCAATGACTGAACACACTCTCTTCACCCACTTCACCTGGGACTCAACTCAGCATTCACCACCCACCACCCGCAAATGAAACCCACCCCTCTCGACCTTCCACCCGTCAACTCAAACAGCTGTGGTGTGGTGTGGTGTGTGTGTGAGTGCGCCTGTGTGTGTGAGGGGAGGGGGGAGGTAGACAGCAAGCAGCAGTAAAGATAAGTGAGGCTGCTGACTTACACACACACACACACAAACACAGAGAGGGAATCTTGAGAGCAGTCTTCACGCCGACCCCTTCTTCCTTCTATCGATCTGTGTACAGGCATAGACCCCTGACAAGTAATGCTGTACACACTCTCACATAGGGGTGGGCGATATAGTCTAAAATTTATATTGCGATATATTTTGA
>JAGFZM010005076.1:16466-28071 GCA_017657215.1 Limnothrissa miodon | reverse complement strand
ATCTCTCTGCAGCTGCTACAGCTACATAGACTGTAGGTGCCTCCTGTTCCTTGTCCCATAACCCACTCATAAAGGAGCAAGCCCCAGCAAAGAGACTACTTGGGGGCCAAAATGGCAATGGATGCCCCTCACCACCACCACAACCACCACCCACCTCTCTTATCCCTATCCCTCCCCCTCCCTGACGCATAACGTGCACGCTCCTGTTGGATAACACACATCAGGACGTTCCCATTCAACCTGATTCGAAATGACCTTGGAATAAATGGAACATGCCGGAATGTTCAACAGATCATCTGTCGATCCAGTAATTTGACCGTGTGTCAAGTCATCGCCAGTGAATACTACACGTCTCACTACAAGCAAATGAAGAACGCAACTTTCTCCTCTGCTCAGAGAGATGGCAAAGTTATTCTAATAGTTATTTTGAAATGTGTGCTTAGCATTGATGTGACATGGTGACTGAGAGATCTCAAACTAAAAATATATTTTGGTCTACAGAAACATATTGATCATTATAGTTGGGGGAAAACTATTTTAAAAGACGAATTGGCCCCAAAAACAGCTTTAGATATTTGGTATTTTTTAAAGCAGAGTAAATTATAAAAAGGTGAATATATCTTAATCAATCACCACAAGAAAAGTGCATTTATACTTCTTTTTTTTTTTAAGAAAAAATAATGCCTTTGGCGGTTCCAAGGTCACACTGAGTGTGGAGGAAAGAGACTGCCATGGGATTGTTAGAACTCTGGTGCTGGGTGACTGGAGCAGTGGGCCCGTGGCTCACGTGCGTCCGATTGTACACTATTTATCTTTGTGTGGGCTGCCACTGATGGGTTCTGAAGTTTGCACTTGAATGAAACTCCCAGCTGGCTTTGTGAGAGTTGTTCCAAAACACTGAGCCATGGATCCCTCCACACACACACACACACACACAGAGGGAGGGAAAAAAAAGCTTGGTGTTGGCCTGATAATTAAGGCTCTTTCAGAGACTGTGTTGTCAAGTCCCTTGAATGAAAGCCAGAGTGAACAGATTGCGAAGTTCGAGTAACCTGGGAAACAAACACACAGGCTCAAACATCGACTGGAAGAGTTATGGGATGCTGATCATATGAAGACATTTACTGCTTGAATCTCAGTGCACTGACAGGGCGAAACGGATGATTGGGTTTCTTCACACACCTCACACAGTGGCTCTTACTATCTATTAGATGGTTATAACTAACGTGTCATTTGCCAACAACAAAAAGGGTGTTATTTCATGGAGTTTGGTCACAAAGATAACAGCATTCTGTTCAGTGAAATGAAGTAAGGTCGTGTGTAGACAGAAAAATAAGGGGTTTGTAAGCAGCCCTTCATTTTAACTGATTTTCTTTTTTTTTTTTGTACAGTGTGTTTTTCTCTCTGTAAGAAAATGTAATTTATGAATAATTGCTTTTATTTGAATGTCTGACATTTGGCAATAATCATTCTAAATGTTCACATTTGTCTGGTGTCGGTATTGTGTCCAACACACACACACACTCACACACACACACACACACAGTTACAGGTTGGCTTGACACACTAGGTTAGCCAAGACAAATGATATGGGCAGATTGGATAAACTCCGATGATATTACAGATGGAATTGTACGAAATGGTGCATTTCTCAACGGATAACACATTGTTTATATTTGAAACTGGAAAAAGTTCAGTTGGCCTACAGTAGGCAACACTGAATAATCAGTTTGAATAGATTCACGTATAAGTACTCCAGATCTTTGAGTGATCTTGGAGATGTTGCCAAGAGAACATGGGTAAGAAGAATCCTTTGGGTTTGTTCAGCGTTGGACAGGTAGAGAGCACTTGGCAACTAGAAATCCTGAGACCGTACCCTGCCAACAGTTTCATAGTTTAATGATCCCATCATAGATAGGGGCCTTACAAGAAGTAGAGCACGTCAGCTAATCTAATGAATTGCCATGCACATGGCTCTGAAGAATCGGGCAACCTTTAAGAGTATTGCTTTTGGGTGACTTCGCGGAAGATTAAATTATTACAGCTAATTTGGCGTTCATTGCATTCCCAGGTCTGAAAATCCATTAAAAAATGCTAAATATGTATGACTCCAAGATGAACGCGCCCAGACAGACTAAGGGCGTTTGTTTCTGCTTTGGGGTGGACTTATGTGAGTTTTGGCCACTATTAAAGTTGGTCCTATTTCCTTTAGGATGGCCGTCCAGGTTGACAGACACTTTTAGCTTGGACATGGCGAGAGATTCTGGTAGACACATTTTTTACCGGCTGGAGAAAGCCCGTTATAGTAGCCTATATCTTAATTGCTATATCGCGAGCACATGTGACGTGTCCGTGGCCACATGTGTGTGTCTGACTGTCTGCGCATTGACATGCAGCGAGTCCTCATTGCACAGGTAACTGTTCCATAACCCCCGCGTGAACTTCTCCCGCTGCTGCCTCACTCAGCCAGCTATTCTCAGGACGCCTCATAAATCATCTCAAACAAAAACATTTTTTATCCGTTATGGGTTTCCCTGACAGAGAAATGCACTACCTGTGGCAGGCAAACAGATGCTTAACCCCCTGTGTCTAGTGTGGCACCAAGTGCCAGAATATCCCTCAAGAACAAGACAAGACAAGAACAAGACAAGTCCTTTTCCCCCATAAGGTTATGTCCTAATATTTCCCTAATACACTACACACACGTTGGAAAGTACTTATCCCCTCTAAATCCGTTTGTTAACAGTAAAGAGCAATAAACACTATTCTTAATGGGAACAAATAACTGATTTCAAATGACTAAATTCAGTCACACAATGACAGGCCTATGCACTAAGTTGGATTTAGGCCTATTGTGATAAAATAAAGTTTAGACATTGAGACAGTATAGTTTTCACTTATCAACATTTAATAACAGAGTTTTTATCTGAACAGAAATATTTTTTTTTCAAAGTACACTGACTCGTGGTCTTGGGGCAGGGGAAACTATAGGCATCTCCATTAGCACATAATGCCATGTTTATATAGGCATTAAAGCGAACAACAATTGTGTAACACGGCAAGGGCTGGGACATCAGTTAACGGACTGTAGCCTACAATAATTGTTATGCAGGCTATCAGCATTCGAGACAAAACAATAGATGTGGGACAGAAACTACTCTCAGCTCTAGCCGATGTCTCAAACCGGTCAGAAACGGATGCAAACAGTGTGAATTGGAAATCGAACAAAATGAAATGTGTCCATCTCTCACTAATCTCTGTGCTCCAGATGGCTCAGTATTTGGTGTGATTTGCAATGTCCAATTCCAGCGGGTGTTTGCTTTCCGAGTCAAGAGGACCTGGCGAGCATGCAGTCCCTATAGACATTGGCTTTGGAAACCCCGAGCATGTGCGTGTACTGTGTAGCTCACTCATTCATCAGATAACGAACAGATGCAGGGACACAGCAGAGGTCATTTTTTGAACAACAAGGAATTTTATGTAGCTATTATGAATATGAATTTAATATAATTGTGAATCTGATAGAACGGGTCTTAAATCAACCTTTCATTAGTTTATTTTTCGCTGTAGGTATAGGCTATACCTCTCATAATGTTCAGCATAGGCTAATCTTATTTCCTAGACTTTCAATTGACAGTAGATGGTCACATGCCATCCAAGCCTAGGCTACTGTAATCCAGGGAAGTGCCACAGTACTGTCGTCCAACATGCAACCACATGTGACCTCACAGGAAACCCCTTGACAAAGCCAATTGGTTTCAATCAAACTTTAAGTACTTTAATTGGCTTAGCACAATGTCCCTTAAAGCTAGATTGACACGAAAAAGGCTTCTGTCTTAAACAGCTGAGTGGATCATGACTGTTCTTACAAATGGAGGGCCTCATGGTTTAATAGCCTACTGGTTTAATGCATGGTTTACTACTAGGGTATTATGTAGGCTATTTTTGTGAAACATAAGTTAGGCCTACATCCTCTTCAATCGAATGATTAGAGGGAGGATAATTAATGTTGGAGGACGCCTCATGTTAAAAAATGTCATTACATTCTAAATAGCTTTCCCTAACTTTAAATGGAGTAAAATGCCCAGTTACTGAATCCTTCCTCAAAGGAGGAAAATGCATTTTTCCCCTTTGTGAACGCTATTGTCGGGTGTTGCTGACCGTGAAACCGAAGGGAGGAGCCAAGCGGCTGCGTTTCAGAGTTTGGCAGTACGCTTAGTAAGTGCAGGAATACTGTCACAGTACAGTAGCAACCAAATGTGAGTATGTACGCACACAATTGTGTCCCACGGTACTACTGAGGGAAAATCCACGATATTCTGCGACTACAGAGGTGAGCTGAACATAAAATATATTTAGAGGTATATGTATTTTATTTGTATTATGATCGGCGCGATTGGCGCAAAGAAATGTGATAGGATATGTGGGATCACAGCGTATAGAGGGAAATGTTCCTAACGTCCCTACTGGAATCGTGTTTGGGAATGAGGGCTAGCCTTTCCAGTGATTTACATCTAGTTTGATATGATATGATGGCATTCCTAGAATTTTGGCTGCATACTGAATCGCGTGATTCATACGGGATGCTCCGAGGTTTTTATATGAACGTAGAAACAGGCTTAAAAATATCACGTTGGAACACATAGGCGAGTTCTTGGAGCAGAAGTTGTTGAACCTCTGGGGGGGGAAGTTGAACTTATACGTTTATTTCGCTGAGTTTTTAAAGTAGGTGCTTTATAATGCACTTTCACCAGCAACATGCCTATCATGTCATCAAATAAACTTTTGATTTGCTTAAATATTAATTTGCCTATGATTCCCGTTTATGTGTCGAGTTAGGAAATTTCAGGGAAAAATCTTGGGCTCTCCTTGGCGAAATGGTAAATTATCAAAGGTTACATCTACAAGGAGTGGTTTTCAGTGTTTTTTCTTGTGCATATTATTTATTTATTTATTTGATTGTTTATTTATACAGTAGATACTAATGAAGTAGCATACTAATATGGTGGTATGTTTTGCATAACATTAGAATGGTGTTTCAGTTTGTGATCACAAGGGCTGCGTTTGACAGTGGACTTTGACATATGACATATTTATCTTAATAAATATATGATAGGTTTATGAAGTAATATGTCTAAGATGCCTAAAATGTAGAAAAGATTTTTTATAATGTCATTCATGAACACATGATATATATATATTCTGTGATTTAATATGTCTGAATAAGCACTATAGTTTGTTGTGCATTTGTGGTATCTACAGCAACACAAATCCAAATATGTCCTGTATATCAGTTCACATTTAATTAGTGCAATTGTCAGTAATACTAAGCACTAATGACACCTTTTGGGATTTAAACTGTAAACGAATGTTTCTAGTATGATAAAATTCACAGGCCACTCACACACACATTCAATTTTACCAACTGTGATATGGAAATGTGATGTGTGCTGTGGCCATTTAATTATTGGAGAAGTTGCAATGCCATAAGTGAAATGTTTTTTTTTTTCTTTTTTTTCTGCATCCCAGACAAATTTGTTGATCATAGTACAGAATGGTGTTTGTAATAGGCCAGATGAATCCAGGCTTTAAACATGTGTCGCTGGGTGTTATTTTCCCTGCTTTGCTGGTCTGTTAATGATGGGGTATTTCTGGCCCGGCGGTAAACAAAAATAGTAACGGTTCTCAGGGACGAGCATCTTTTTAGCACCACATGGTCAGGAAATAGAGGCGCCTCTGTGTGTATTTTTATTGAATCGCTATTTCGGGTTCTTCCCATCCCAAGTGAAAAAAATTCTGGTCACTAATGTTGTATTAGGGTTAAGCAGAGAGGTGTCTGAGGATTTCTGACACTTTGATCAGCTTTTGTGATGTTAGACTTGACGCGTTTAACTACTGACTGGGTAAATCATCGTAATTTAAGGCTGATTTGGAAACCAGCGTGACACACAGACTCAGACGTTTTACTTTGCTTGTTACTTTGTATGGAGTAGCCTATTGTGCTCTTGTGAACAGATCAGTATCTATTGTCTACAGCTGAAATTCACTTTACATGCTGAACTGACTTAACAAAGCTTCGGACTCAAGTCAAGTCAGTTTTGTTTGTCAATTTCTTCACATGTACTCGACTCATCATCCATTCCAAATATGATCTGATTTAAACCATGCCTTACTCCCCATTACTCCATAATACTCAACATTACTCTACAGTACTCCCAATAGTCCACATTATTCTACAGTACTCCCATTACTCCACATTACTCTACAGTACTCCCATTACTACACATTACTCTACAGTACTCCCAATACTCCACCCAAAACTCCACATTACTCCACATTACTCCACAATTCCCCAAATTTCTACCAGGGTGAAATAGACTTTCTCAAGATTACTTCATGGGAGAGAGAAATCTCCCCTTACATTTACGGTACAATAATTATGAGTGCAATCAGTTGTCTTCATGTCCATTTTAAACATGGCACTTTACATGCCATTCTAAGCACTCGAACTTCATAGTCTGCTTGCTAAACCACATGGAAGTCTGCATTTTTTTAAATTAAGTGGTTATGTTAAAACATAACAAGATATTTTTTGTCAGTTGTCTACATGTCTGTGTTCATCTTAAACTGAACCCTCTCTGTGTCGGTGTCTGTCCCTCTCCCCGCAGGCTGCTGCTAAGCCAGCCACCCTGAGAGCGCTGAAACAGTGAGTCAACTGACCACTCTGTAGTTTGGGCTTTTCCGCTGGTCCAAGGAGGAGCCTGGTCAGGAGAGCACTGTGTTTTTATCGTGTGGTAAGACCTCTTTCCATCGCCATGTCAGCAATGGCCCCAGATGACCCAAACGCTTTTTCCCCTTGTGGGGTCCAAGCCAGACTGGCAATATGCATCGTGAAAATTCCAGTTTCTTTGATGTAGGCAACATGGCGGCAGACTTTTCCACGTCTCTCATTCTAAACAGTGCAACTTGTAAGGGTAGTGTGAAGTTGTTTATAATCTCCTGCCATTTTACTCTAAATTCTAAGTGAAATATCGCTGTGGAAGGTCTTTGAACTGGCTAAAATACCAGGCCCTTGTTATTCAGATTTAGAGGAAATAGTTCCTGCATGTTCTTCATTTACCTGTGGTTGCACACATTGTTATATTCCATAAGAATTTGTGAATATTGAGTTAAAGAGATCATAGCATAGTTTGTGATGCTGGACTTTGTCGGATGCAACGATGAGGGTGAGCCAACACTCTATCCCATGTCTAAAACCTTACATTCCATATGGATCTATGTGTTCTATTTAAACCCGGGGCATGTGAGCAGAGACTATGATTTGCCGGTGTTTTCATTTTCTGTGGCTTTTGGAGAAGGTCCTAATCCACTGAAACTCAAACATGTTTCTGTGGGGTCGCCGAGCAATTTGCAGAGCGGCCGTTCCAAGACCACAAACCTCTGGCTGCCTCCTGTCTGACCACGCGTCCACACGTTTGATGCTAAATAGGTTCCCCAGGTCTCGAAAAAGTCACCGGACAAATAAAGAAATCAAATAAAATTGTTTTCAAATATTAGCTCCTCAACTCTTTTCCTGTAGTCTCATGAAACTGTTTTTTGTCAAATGCAAATAGGTGTTGGGACGCGAGGCTGCCAAATAAAACAGTGATTTGAGGCAGCACGGACAAACTTAATTAGACTGAATGTTAATACTCGGCGATGTCGTCCAAACCCGAGAGCTTTGCATTGGCACCCATCCCCCTGGCACTAACCTGTGCAATGTGTGCACACTCTAGTAAAACGGAGTACCTCCACTTGGGCAAAGTATAAACAGTATTTAAGGGCTATTGGACTCAGAGTTTGATGCTGCAAGATGGTCTGATTTTCAACTTAGGTGACTTAAAACACACCTGTTCAATGGGCAGCTTCTGTTTTCATGGGTTCTGAGGGAATTCACAAACTGAGGAGCAGAGCCTTCTAGAAAGAAGTACAGAGAGGAGATTTAGCAGATGTGGGATCACATTGCCGCCTGCCTTTCTCTTAAGTGGTACTTTCCAGACTCCAAAAGCACATGCCCAGTGTGCATTTTTCCTCCTGCTCTTCTCTTTTAGCTCACTCGTTCTTTTGCCCTCCTCACTTACCTTAGCCTTCTCACCCTACCCGTCACCAAGGGTCAGAAAAGGGATCCTCCACCAATTGCTGTTCCCTAAATCTTAAACTAATCCTCTTTCCCATAGCAATCCTCTTCCCTATCTGTTAAGGGTCTTTGCTGCTGCTTACTATGATGACCTTATTGGGGCGACATTGTTGGGTCAACTAGAGAGGCTGCTCTTGTGGGACTGTACAGGAAACAGCTCAGAGGAAATGAACAATCATTTCGTAGACTGACTAACTCTCTGTGCACTTCAGTCCTTTTTTCTCTATCATTTACACTCTCGTTCCACGGATCACTTTCTGGAAGCAACCCTAAGCAAACTTCGTTTGGGCTTCGTTTGTAGACCAGAGATACTTATAGCTCTAAATATCACACCGTGTTTATTGCACTGCAAACCCAAAGACGTTTGACTAAGTAATAGGACCTTTGTGCCGTTTTGACCACTTCACACCACTTATCCCAGAGCGGCTTGCGATCTAGCCACTGGGTTGGCCAGCACAGGGAGTTGTATTCAGTGTCGTGTTTGTGTGGCCTCTCATTAGGAATCCCAACTCTCCGGTCGGACGGAGCATTGACCCTTTGAGAACACACAGCTCAGTTTGCGGACGGATACAGTTCCGATGTCTCTCTGTCTGTCTGTCGGGGCGGGGCGTGATGCACCTGACTGTTCTGATTTATCTCAGAGTCGTCCTGATGTTCCTGATCCACTCTTAATGACGGCACCTGCTGTGTGTGGGGAAGGCACACCGTTCGCAACAGGCTGCGTTGTTGACAGAGAGTCTAGTGAGTGCAGACATATATAGGACTGAGCTTCCCTGTTAAACCTCAGGTCCACATCATGTTTTTCTCTACTTTCACTCTCACTTTCAATTAAATTCAAATTTAAAATCATACACCTTTGACATGAAATTAGGCCGTTTACTTGAGATTTTAGCACAGCTAAAATGCTCTTGTTTCCTATTTGGAGGGAACTATATTTCAACCTGTGTGTAATGAATGTTGTTTTACTTTATCTACTGTACATGAGTGGGCACAATACAAACCTTGTTGATTTGTGAGAAGGGGGGGGGGGGGGGGGGTTATGGGTGGATTTCAGTGCCTGTAGCACCGAATGTCCATGCTGGCTGCCCATATTGATTTGCATTGGATGGTGTGGAATATTTTTCAAGGGTCTTTTAGAGTATTTCCGTCTGCATGTGTCAGAGGTGATATACATCATAACACAGTGGTCCTCTGTGTACTGCTTCATTCAAATGCAGAGGCCGATGCCAAGGTCACAAATTGGCCCCAGCAAACCCTAAATTCTGGCTTCTTCAGACGAAGTCTTCATTTCCAGTTAGGGGATCTTTAAGGACTTAAAAGGGAAAGCATCGCTTTGCTGAAGGAGCAGAATTTCCAACAAGAGAGAGGGGCAAAACAAATCTGATGAATACATTATAATTTAATTTACTAGATCAAAAGATTGCACTGAGTCTATAAAAAGTCCGCTTAGCATTATTCTTCTGATCTGATAATATGTGTGCTAAGATACTGTACCAGTCAGCGTGCAAAGAGTTCAAGTACTGTGAGATGTGTGTTGTGCGTTGGTGATAGCGAAGCCAGTCAGTCGTTCTGGGTTATAGTGAAACTCAGCATGTGTTGAACCATTACTAGTAGGGTTTCGGTGCCGCTGGGGAGTAGGGGAGGGAAGTTTCACTCTTCCTGATGACACCTGGCGTTGGAGGCCCCATTAGATGGCCTACTGTACCACAGGAACTGTTTTGGTGAGCCAGTCTATGATCCTAATCAGAGTTGCTTGCTATTTCTCAGATAAGGCTGGCTCATTTTATTAACAGTCTGCTCAATGACACACTATCTCACTCTCTCTCTCACTTAATCTCTCTCTCTCACTCTGTCTCTCGCTCTCACTCTCTCTCTCACACACACACACACACACTTCCCAGGAATGTCGGCATGTGTGCAGTTCATTACATATGCTTGGGGGTTACAGGGTAATTGAGGTCTCTGACTCAGTGGCACTAGGAGGAGGCTCTGCAGCCTTGCTTCACACATCACTGTACACCCCCGTAAAAAAAAAAGAAAAAGTGATGAGGTCACGTCCACCCCCCCCCCCCCCCCCACACATCTCCGCTCCTCCGCCACCCCCATATTTTCAACTCCTTCCCCCATTGACTTACAATCAGTTAAAAACCATATTCCAATTCCATAGTATGTAATGAGAGAAATAATTTGTAACGTCCTGATAGTTTTTGCAGATTTTGTTTACTTTGCCTATGACATGACTGCAGAAGAAGACTGCAGATCTTGTTTTATGGAGTGACACACTAGAACTATCCACAGAGTGGTGGTGTCTAATGGAGATAACATGTGGATGAAATGGCAATATGTTTCCCACTGTTCTGAAATACCTGGCATGTGGCATGGAGTTGGCGTTGGAGTGCCTCCCTTCCAGGCTGGTAGGCCACGACTTCTGCCATGCTGTGCCCAGTGAGAGACAGCAGCTTTGGGAGAGGGGTAAGAATGTCCTTAGGCAGCAATGAAAACAACACAATATTAAAATGACATCACAGCGGGCAGACTAATTAAATAAAAAGGAGTGTTGCTCAGACGAGGGGAAACAGAGGGACGTCCGTGCGTGGAACTGCGGTGGTCAGTTTTTTAAGATGCAGCGGAGAATTCAATCATTTTCTCTTGAGTGGCTTTTTGTCTGGTCACTGGCCTCATAGACACACACACACACACACACATATATATACACACGGACACACTGGGTAATGATCTGCCCGTTTACTCTCCCAGAAAAACAGCTATTTTAGACCGTTTTTTTTTTTTACTTTTTGTGATCAATGACAGTAAATGAAGTATTGTGAGTAGTTATCATTTGTAACCAGGTCATTTGTTTGTTTGTAAACAGAAACAGCCTCTGTACTGTTTTCACTGTTTAAGAGGACAAGTGGCAGTGATTCCATACAAGCCCCCAGGCCAGCAGAGGTTTCCATCCATCCGAGGTTTTAATCTACTGGCTTCGGTACGCTTGCTTGCCCCTGTTCATCCGTTATGGGCGTCTCTAGCGCACAAGCAAACAGAAGACAAAACAAAAGGTGCAACATGTAAAAGCGAGGAGCCTTCTCATGTAGATGCTGTTGTCACACACAGTATGGTGCCCTTGATATCCCCACCCAGGAGAGCCTGCTCCTGCCTAGTTAGCAACAGCTATACGTGGGGATGGGAGCTCACATCAAAGGAGGAGGAGGAGGAGGAGGAGGAGAATACGGTAGAGAATATGCAGGAGGAGGAGAGTTGCTGAGGAGTGAGCGCATGGGTGAGCTCATTGTCACATCGCCCGCCTGATTATCTCAACCCTGGTCCTCTCTGCTGCTGACAGACTCACAGGCAGTCATGAAGGCTCGGGTGCTTGGTTAGACCCGGAGTGATTCTGAGGAGTTTCGTCTGTGAATCATTAGATTACTC
>JAGFZM010005076.1:0-16066 GCA_017657215.1 Limnothrissa miodon | reverse complement strand
TGCGTGGAACTGCGGTGGTCAGTTTTTTAAGATGCAGCGGAGAATTCAATCATTTTCTCTTGAGTGGCTTTTTGTCTGGTCACTGGCCTCATAGACACACACACACACACACACATATATATACACACGGACACACTGGGTAATGATCTGCCCGTTTACTCTCCCAGAAAAACAGCTATTTTAGACCGTTTTTTTTTTTTACTTTTTGTGATCAATGACAGTAAATGAAGTATTGTGAGTAGTTATCATTTGTAACCAGGTCATTTGTTTGTTTGTAAACAGAAACAGCCTCTGTACTGTTTTCACTGTTTAAGAGGACAAGTGGCAGTGATTCCATACAAGCCCCCAGGCCAGCAGAGGTTTCCATCCATTCGAGGTTTTAATCTACTGGCTTCAGTACGCTTGCTTGCCCCTGTTCGTCCGTTATGGGCGTCTCTAGCGCACAAGCAAACAGAAGACAAAACAAAAGGTGCAACATGTAAAAGCGAGGAGCCTTCTCATGTAGATGCTGTTGTCACACACAGTATGGTGCCCTTGATATCCCCACCCAGGAGAGCCTGCTCCTGCCTAGTTAGCAACAGCTATACGTGGGGATGGGAGCTCACATCAAAGGAGGAGGAGGAGGAGGAGGAGAATACGGTAGAGAATATGCAGGAGGAGGAGAGTTGCTGAGGAGTGAGCGCATGGGTGAGCTCATTGTCACATCGCCCGCCTGATTATCTCAACCCTGGTCCTCTCTGCTGCTGACAGACTCACAGGCAGTCATGAAGGCTCGGGTGCTTGGTTAGACCCGGAGTGATTCTGAGGAGTTTCGTCTGTGAATCATTAGATTACTCAGTCGGATCCCAGATGGATGTTGTCATTTAGTGCCCCTTGATGGGAAGGGTATATTTGGTGTGTGTGTGTGTGTGTGTGTGTGTGTGTGTGTGTGTGTGTGTGTAGGTATGGTGGTAGAGGTTGTGGAGCAAAGATCTGGTTCATGTCTTTATTTATTGTATCTTGTATAATGTAGCACTACTTGGATCTACGTTGTCTCATCTCACTATTGTCACTATACTGACAATAAAAAACTCTTACCCTGACTTGACTTCATGCACAGCACAGCTTCAATAAAAGTTCTGACTGAGTGTCAGTTTAATATGAAATTATATGAAATGACAGTATGAAATGGTACAGAGACACACACTTGCGGTAGATTCACTTAGTTTGTTTCTTTTGCCTTATTTTCATAAATAGTTGGTAGAATTCATGTTGAAAGCAGTGAATTGTTGTCTGGGTACATGGATGGCAACAGATGGTAAATCAATACATTCCCATCAGTTGTGTATAATGACCTTTGATAATGATGTCTGTGTTGCATGAGTAAGTAATGTTATTTCCATGCTCAAAACAGCATGTTCCGATCAGAGGTCCTCTCCACAGATGTCTACACGGAAACAGCACAGGCTAAGTGCCATGCCTAAAGCTGCTGTCCTCCATGTTGAGTCTGAGAGTGCAAATAAAGTGCTAACACAACTCAGACCGATCCAGACATCTTCTCAGCAGTTCTCTTTGTCTTGTCTTTCTCAGTCTCTCTCTCTGTCTCACTCTATCACACACACAAACACGCTCACACTCTCACTCTCACACACACACATACACACACGCTTGCAGGTGACAGACCTTATTAATGACAGCTCATTAGTCGCCATGGCAACGCGGCATGGGAAGACGGACAGCGTGAAAGTGAGGGTTGGCTGTTGTTCGTCAGGGATCAGCTGGGGGGTGGGGGAAGGGGCGAGCGATTGTGTGTGTGTGTGTGTGGTGGCTTGAGCCCTGTTGTCACCTGAGTTGGCCCTGACACATGGGGCTAAGCCGCTTCAGCGCGACTGCCCACTGCCGCCTGCCTGACAGGTCACCCAGCCGTGTACACTGGACATCCAATCAAGCGACTGTAAAGAACCACAAACAACAACAACAAGAACAAAGTTGATTATTAATAACAAACAGGCAGGCTGCGGCTAGCTGTCTTAGTGTCAATGCCACTGCTGCTTTGTGCATTTTGGTAGACTTTCCACCCCCTAAGTCATAGTGCTGTAGATGTACTCTAAACAGAAGTTGATTCTCTCAGCATCGACTGTCTGTGGGAGACATGATAACGGGGCGGCGTGAGTGTTGTTCACAGGATGGTGGTGGACAAAAGCCCACCGGCCCCCTTGTTTAGTCTTAAAAGCAACGGGCAGGAAAATAACAAGGGCGCTGATGTGAAACGGAAGAGCGGCTCCCCGTGCTCCTCCTCGCACTGAGGCCCTGAAAAACAGGAAGGGGAGGTCCCGGGACACCGCCCACCCGCCCTCTGCGCTGGGATTCATTGGCCGGCCCCGAGACAGGAAACAGCCTGCGTGGATGTGCCCAGATTCCAGCCGCTCCCCAGATGCACCCCCCTCAGCTAGCCACAGTGGGAGTTGGTCAAGTGAATCACCCTAGACACTAGAGAACACACACACACACACACACACACACTCTCATACAGTAAATTGCATAACTCATATTTAGCTGCCAGGTATCAGTGGATATTTAGATTACCAGCGTCTGTTCTAAACAGTCATTCTGATTGTAAATTCTGCATTTTTTTATTCTGCTGTCTGACATCACTCTGTCTCATGTCCTATAAACCTTTCCACACATTTCAGGGATGTCTTGCTGATGAACTTAACATCACAAGGGTGACAGTGAGTCATCCTTTTAATTGTCCAACGGCAGGGAAGGCTGTGTGAGGGGACTGCTTTTTCCATCAGAAGTCAAAGGGTGTTTTTACTAGCCAAACAGTGAGAGTGGGTGAGAGAGCTCCTATTTTGCCTTTTATGGTATGGAGAAAGCCGGGGATGTGTATGGGTATGTTGGGGTGGAGGAGATTGCATCCTTCCCTCTGCCAGCCACTCATTCACTTTGTGTATGATGGGCTTCGCTTTTTGTCTGCCTTTGGAACTAAGCTTACGCCAGCCTGTTAGGACAAAGAATATGTGTTGAAAAGGAAGTATGAAAATGCGTACTAATTATGCACAATTCTAGAACATTACTAGTTCCAGAGATCTTATAATGTATGCATTATGTAAATACGAATGAAAAGGGATAGGTGATATTTTTCACAAGTTCCGTTTCTCAGCTGAGAAAGCCTTTGTAGTCTTGTAGTCACATAAATTGTGCCGAATGGAATGGAGTATGTAGGACTCTCCTTGAAGACTTCTTTGCTCAACATTGTTTTGCTTATATGATTGGTGAAGTTGCTCTGCAGTTGTCCTATGGGTCACTAATGCACCTTTAAAGCCTTGTTTAAATGCAATTTTGGCAGAGAGCGTCTGTAAAGGACAGTAGGGTTGTACCTTCTGAGACCGCTGTGACTGTTGCCACACACACTGATTATCTCTCAGGTCTTAACCCTCACACACATGGTTTCACGCACACACACACACACACACACACACACAGCAGGCATATTGCTCCAGTGTATACTGGTGACCTAATGGGATTAAGGGAGCAGGATGAAGTAACGAACAGGCAGGGAAAGAATAGGAGGTTGCCGATAAACAAACTGTAATGCAGAGTCCCAAACGCAGTGGGAAAGTAGCAGCCTGAGAGCAGGAGTTAGAGACCAGTGTGCTGTTCATTCACCAAGTATTCTTACAGTACTGAACTCAGCACCACAGTGATGTACTGTACTGACTACTGTACGTGAAGATAGCATTCAACATTTGTTTTCTGTCCTTTTCTGTCCGTTTTCTCGTTGCAGGCTTCTGCGTCTCTGCGGAGGAACTTGGAAGAGTAAACACAGCGTACCATGTGCTGAAGTCCTCGGGATCAATAATCAATACAGTTTTTATCCTGGTATTTTTTTGGGTGCGAGCGAAGACAACAAAACAAAAAACAAAAAACAGAAACCGAAATGGGGAGAAAGAAGATTCAGATCACGCGAATCATGGACGAGCGGAACAGACAGGTAGGTGGCATTTAAACGCTCCCCACCTATCTCCATCAGCAGGTGTATGCACTTAACCGTCTCTCGACACTTCTCCCTGTGCTGAAAAGGAGCTCAAAGTATACAGGCTGTGGTGACGGCATAACACACACACACACACACACACACACACACACATTCCAAGCACCAAACACGCGATTACGCGTCCTTGTTGTGGCAAAGAATCCTTGGAGTGGCTTTTGCTCAGCTCAGCTCTGCCTTTCAAGAACGCAGCCATCTCGTAAACCTTCCCCTTGAGAATTCTGCGGCGAACACTTAAACGAGGCGCACACAGCACACTAGACTGCTTTGCACTGCATTCAGTGGCGGGGCCTGACATATATGACTTAATTAGAGGCTGTGAAGTCATTCATCCATCCATCCATCCATCCATCCAACTATCTGTCCATCCATCCGACACGCTGTATGCTTTTTTGATGAGCTCGCAGACCTCAGGGCACCACGCGGCGGGAGGCAGTGCGGGCCGCCTCCCCCACTGTCGAGGTGTCGGACACTGGAGAGCTTGTCCGAGCGCCGGGGCCTGGCGGGGCCCTCCGTCCCTGTGGTTGCAGCTGGTCGCTGGTAATTAGGAGGGCAGCCTCTGCCCAGCATCCCCACAGCACCCTGTCATTAGCAGGGCGGGTCGGAGGGACACACTGCTGCCACCACTCAGACCAACCACAGAGACGGCTGGAATTCACCCCGTCTGCTCCGCGCATGCTAAATATAAACGCCCAGAGAGCCAGCGCAACAAATCCTATCTTGTCTGGAGGACTTCTTGTCTGTGTCTGTGTGTGTGTGTGTGTGTGTGTGTCTCTGTGTGTGAGTGTGTGTGTGTGTGTGTGTGAGTGCTGCATTTGGATGTGGTGGTGTTTCGAAAAAAAAAAAAAAAACTTACATTTCACATTTTTTATTTGACTATGTGCGGTGTACAGACTAATTTTATATTTGGTTACCTTACTATAAACAAAACATAGTTGTAATCTGTTACCCTATTATACTAATACTATTCAGCAGCACAACATGAGGCTATAGCACTTCATACAGTAGCATACTATATAAATCAATGAATATTGTTTGCATGATATCACACCAGAACGTGGTGTGGGGGTTGCGTCTTGATGATAAAGCCTGCTTGTTTGGTAAGTAGTGTTTGCTTGGAAAACACCTCAAACATGGTAGCCACAGTCCCCGGGGCCCAGCTGCAGGGGCCCTAGGGAGTCATCATTAGCATACGCGTCCCATTATGATGAGAAATGTATTCATCCGTGAGGCTGCAGGCGCTTCGTGTTCATTATGTGGGGAAAGGCAGAGTGGTGCAAGTGGGCTAATGATACACTGATGGATTTGATTCTAAACAAGCACTTGACTGCTTTGGAGTAATAGAACACCTTCACTACAGTCATCTGGCCTACTGTACACAGGCGCTATAGATGTGCTGTGGCATGTGCAGTGCATTTGTGTTGTGTTGTCATTGGTGATTTGTGGATCGTCTGCATTGTGTGAAATCTGTGATAAATGTGATCATAATATTTTGCCATATATTCTACCATACATCCTCACCACACACACTTTACACATACACTTTCTCTTTCTCTCTTTGTTTCTCTCTCTTTCACACACTCACACAGACACACAGACAAGCACACACACTCACACACTCAGATTTGTTGAATGAAAGATTAGAAATATCATTCACAATATCATTCACATTAAATACTCATAGAGGAAAGAACAGCAGCATATGTTGTTATATGAAAGCCCCCCCCCCCCCTTGGGTTATCATTGCGTATTTAAGTCAGACTGTAAGTACTGTACTGTAAGTGTTCACACTGATGCTGATTTGAGTTCAAATGCTGAGTACTAAGATGCTGAATAGCTAAGGTTCTTACGGAGGCAGAACCGCGCTCTGGTATCTGTGCTCTGCATTCATAAACTGGTTTATGCCCAGAGCCAGAGCCTGTCTATTTACAGATGTCATACTGTAAGTAAGTGTGGTCGTGAGCCTTTGACATCTACCGTATCCATTCGTTTGCACTGTCCAGAGAAGCCCTCGTCCTCCTGCGGCTTGTGAATGGGGATGCCACGGTACGTGAACGTGAATGGCCTGTGACCTACATACGGCCTGTGCACTGCCTTTGTACTGTAAGAGCCCCCGAGAACAAGCTTGTGTGTGTGTGTGTGTGTGTGTGTGAGAGAGAGTGTGCATATGTGTGTGTATGTGTGTGTGTGTGTGTGTGTGTGAGTGTGCATATGTGTGTATGTGTGCGCGCACGTTATCTATCTCCAGCTCCTCCAGAGCTGAGGTCCAGTGTAACTAGGCTCCGATAGAGCTGGCCTTCCAATCAGACTCCAAGCCCTGAGGAAAGAAAAAAAAACGATTGTGGAAAGCAATGCCTGTCTGGGAGGAATGTCACTTTGCACAAGGTTGTTCTTAGACAGCTGTGAAAAGAGGGCAGTGGGCACAATGTCTTAATTAGATGACTGATTCTTATCAGTGTAATTCGTCTCACCACACGTGAACTGGAAGTGTTCTTCCGTGAAGCATTCGCATAAAACGTTGAGAGAGATGGTGAATAAACTAGTTGGTTATAAAGTCTGTTTGATCCTTTGTAGGAGCTGACATGTGACCTATGTTTGACCTTGCTTCTTCCCCAGGTGACATTCACGAAGAGGAAGTTTGGTCTGATGAAGAAGGCCTATGAGCTGAGTGTCCTGTGCGACTGTGAGATAGCCCTCATCATCTTCAACAGCGCAAACAAGCTCTTTCAGTACGCCAGCACGGACATGGACAAAGTTTTACTCAAGTATACGGAATACAACGAACCCCATGAGAGCAGAACCAACTCCGACATAGTGGAGGTGAGTAACATCATGTTTAATAGCAACATAGAACATGAAACATGGAAGGTCAATGCTACATTGCTTTACAAAAAAAAACTAAAATAATAATAATGTAAAAGCCAATGCTCCAATTCCATCCTAAATAATCTTCATATTCCCTTTCCATCCTAAATAATCTTCATATTCCCTTTCCATCCTGAATAATCTTCATATTCCCTTTCCATCCTAAATAATCTACCAAACCAACCTGAGCCTTTAACATGTATAGCATCGTGCCAGTATTCATACTACCATTTTTAACCTGCGTTTAACCACGTTTTTATGGTCTTATTCAGTTTAGTATTTATAATGCTGGGAAATCAGGTTTAAGACTGCTGGTCACACATATGTGTAGATAGATTGAAAGATAAAGAGAGAGAGAGAGAGAGAGAGAGAGATCTAGAACATTAAGGCATTCATTAGCTTATACAGAACATACTTACTACATACACAAAAGCACATAGCACATGACATACTGTACTTACTTTTAATGATAACTACTATTAATTGGCAAATCTGCTGTGCACATATTACATGTAACATGTGTTGGGCATTTTCTGTTGTATCATCCCTTGCAGACGTGAGGGCAAATCCTTGTGATCACAGGTTGGATTGAGTAGTTATTTTGCAACAAATTCAAAAGAATTATGATATTTCTCAGCTCCATCTCTCACAGACTACTCAAATTATAACTATTTAACTTCTTGATGTGCCCTGTTACGTACACATAATTCCTCTGGATGAGAAATGAATCAGTGTAATTGACAGAGAAGCAGGTTGTTTATATCTCTAAATGAATAAATCTTACGCCTCTGTGAAGGTAAAGAGGGGAAATCCACCAAATAGCCACATTCCTTGACAACACAACACAACACTTGCTTCTTTAAAGTGAAAATACACTCACATGACTCCAGATCATTGGTCTCTTTTTGCTGAACATTATTTGACGTAATATAATTACACAAGAAAGGGTGAAACACTGCTAGCTGTTTTATGGGTTAGTTGCCAATGAATGTCCCTCTGTCTGAAGATATTTCTTGGTGTATTAAGTGTTAACAATGTCCTTAAGATTGACCAGACTAACCAGTAGACAGATAGCGGAGATGAGTTGTCTACAGAGCTGCAAAGAACTGAGATACCCCCCTCTCTCCTCAGTGTTGTTTGCGCAGCACACAAACATTCGCACCTTTATGTGAATTCACCAGCTGTAGTATGCTAAAAATACACAGCATCTGTAAGTGGGTGTGAAAATGATGGTCGGAATGTGTGCGTGTGTTTTCTTTTTCTTTTTTTTTTTGGCAACTTTGTATCAAACAGCGTCTCCACTTTAGCTCACTTGTATCGACTAATCTGCATCTCATTTGCAATTGTGCTCCTCTCAAGTGGGGCCACATTGTGGTAAATTCGGGCTCCTCGACAGTCGACAGCTAGCTACAAGACAAATGTTTTTTTCCCAGAGTCTCCGATTCTCAACTAAGAGGCGAAGCTAAGAGAAGTGAGTTAGCTCTTTGTTGCGTTAGCTCCTTGTTGCGTTAGCGCCAACACAGACCGACTGTCAGGGAGGCCGGGGCCCTCTGTGGTCATCACCTCTGTCCTCAGAGCCGGCGAGAAGGACATCTGTCTTGCACGTAATTGAATCAGACGTGAATAGAACTGTCAATAGCCATTAATAGATTGAAATAATAAAGAGCGGCCCATTAGCGTCTGGGAATGCTGTCTGAGGGGCTCATCCTGAGGCAGTGGGCATCGCCACAAGACTCTCCCTCTCTTTCTCTCGCTCTCTCTTTTTCCCCTCACTTCTTCTCTCTCCCTCTTTCTCGCTCTCTTTCTCTCTCTCTTCCCTCTCTCTCTGTCTTTCTCTCTCTCTTTCTCTCTGTCTCTTTTTCGCCTGTCTCTCTCTCCCTCTCTCTCTTTTCAGCTCTCCCCCCTTCTTTCTCTCTCTTTCTCTTTTCCCCCCTCTCTCTCTCTCTCTCTCTCTCTCTCTCCATTATGAGCGCAGGCCCTGGGCTATTAAAGAGCCGGGGCTAATCAGCCCATCAGTGCGGAGGCATGTCTTTGCAATGGCACGCATCTTGACCTTCACATGCATTATGACATTTGCTATTTACAAAAGCGCCATGACGTGGGACAGTATGTAGCCTCTGCGTCTGTGCTGAGACCATGATGGGCCATTCGCTCCAGTGTCCCCCTACTGCAGAGTTTCTTAACTGGTGGGTCGGGACCCAAAAGTAGGTCACTGAGCAGTTATGGGTGGGCCACGGACCACGTAGTTTTAAAAAATTACTAATGTCTGGCCTTATATATATTGCATAGACATTAAATGTCTGGCCGTATATATTATATATATTGCGTAGACATTAAAATTGTGCAAGAGAAAAGTAGATCCCTAACTGTTATTACTGTAGTGGCCCTTGTAGCCAACTCATCAGTTAAAAGGTCAAAGAAATTCTAATTAATTGCACATCAGCTGTTTAGGAGGTTGGGGACGGTGTGGGGGTTCCTGAGTGGGTGTGTAAATTCTAGTTATAAACCACTACCCCACTGGATGCCGTTGTCTGAAAAGATGTGTCACGACAAACATGGGAAAGATGTACGTTTTCTATGACAAATAAAACTATTTACAGACACAGATTATACAAGGGAGTTCATACCCCGATTAGAAACACATAGAATATACACGGGAATTCATACTGTCTCAGAGACTCATAATCAAACTAGTTCTGATACTGTAAGGGTTAGGATCTGTGCTCAAACATGAGGACGCGATGTCATACAAACAATGGCTGCTTTATTGTCACATGGCTGTGAAAAATATAGTGAAAACGTATGTTGTCTATTATGCATGAAAGACGGTCGGGGGGTGGGGTGGAAAAGGACAAAATAAAGTATGTGAGGGGATCACTAAAGACTATATAGAGATGATTAAATATATAGAGATGATTAAAGACTATATAGAGATGATTAAAGGTTATATAGAGATGATTAAATATATAGAGATGGTTAAAGACTATATAGAGATGATTAAAGGCTATATGGAGATGGGGGGATGGCTGTATAAAGGTCAGGATGGAATATTCTGGAGAGAAGTAAAGAAAGGACGAGGAGCAAAGAAAGCTTCTATAGGATGTCCTCGTTTGTCTTCATGCAAAGAAAGAATGTGTGAGATGTCCTCACGCAGCATGTCCTCATGTTGAGATGTCTCTGAGTTGGGACTGTGAGAGAAGTTGAGAGAACTTGTGAGAAGCAGTTAGCTGCCCTGACCAAGTGAGGAGAAGTTCCTATCTCACCCTCTCTCTTTCAGGGCCTACACACACACACACACACACACACACACACACACTGGCATCCACTGCCCTGCCCTCTGATCTGATCAGAATCCTCAATGGGACTGATAAATATTTCATGCACTCGTGAGAATGAGGGCGAGATCATATTTCACGAGCCCAGAAAGTCGATGTCTGGCCACTCGTCTGGGGTCAAAGAAAAGTAGCTCCCAAAGTCATGCATGTAAGCTTTGCCTCCCACAGACCTAGAGACTAGAGGGTGGCAGAAGGCAATTACATGTACATCATAAACAATAAAGACTGCAATTATTGCTAAAATTAAACTACAAAAATCTTTTGTTTATCCATAATAAATGTTTATATAATACTAATGTTCCTGAAATGTGTAGAATTTTAAGTGACAATAGAAGAGACAATTAAATGCATTAGTTAAAGGCAAGGCAAAGGCAAGGCAAGGTAAGTTTATTTATATAGCGCATTTCATACACAAAGTAGGCAGTTCAATGTGCTTTACAAAGACAGAAAATAAAAACATAGTGGATAAAATAAAGTAAGAAAACAAACAAATAAGATTAAAGGAAAGAGTAAAAAGTTAAAAGAATAATAAGTTGATAAAGGACAGAAAATTAAAATAATTTTAGAATAAGGATTTCCCCAAAAATTCACAAAATAAATTAATCATTAAGAGAAAGCATCAGAGAAAAGTTTGGTCTTAAGTTTGGTTTTGAAGCTGGTAACAGTAGGGGCATTTTTTATATCTTCAGGAAGTTGGTTCCAAATCTGAGATGCATAGTAGCTGAAAGCTGCTTTGCCACACTTTGTTTTGACCATAGGTTTTACAAGCAAATTTTTTTCTTGTGTTCTGAGAGACCTAGGTGGTATGTATTTTTGGAACATGTCAGACAAGTAACTAGGTCCTATCCCATTTAGTGATTTAAACACAAGTAGTAATGCTTTGAAATCAATTCTATAACTTACAGGAAGCCAGTGCAATGACTTTAAAATTGGGGTAATGTGGCTGGTTCTTTTTGTACATGTTAAAACCCTGGCAGCTGTATTTTGGATCAGTTGAAGATGTTTAATGGTCTTTTTAGGAATGCCTGTGAACAGACCATTACAGTAATCAACCCTACTGGAAATAAAGGCATGGATAAGTTTTTCTAAAACATTTTTTGACATTAGACCTCTCAGTTTGGTAATGTTTCTCAAGTGAGAAAAGGCTGATTTGGTGATAGCCTTCATGTGACTGCTGAAGTTTAGATCACTGTCAATGATGATGCCAAGATTTTTAACAGACTCTTTTGCTTTAAGCCCTTTAGTTTCAAGGACAGAGGAGATTTTGAGCATTGACTCCTTCTTTCCAAAAATAATTACTTCAGTTTTGTCTGTGTTAAGCTGGAGGAAATTGTGTGACATCCAGTTGTTAATTTGGTCCAAGCATTGATAGAGACATTCAAGGGGGGCAAAGTCATTAGGTGACAAAGCTAAATGGGTGTCATCAGCATAGTTATGATAAGAGATTGAGTTGTTCATGATAAGTTGTCCAAGTGGAAGCATGTAAAGGTTAAAAAGCAATGGTCCAAGGATTGACCCCTGGGTGACACCACAGGTCAATGACATAGGTGTTGAAGTACAATTGCCCATGGCAACAAAGAAACTTCTATTTTGTAGGTATGATTTTAGCCATTTGAGAACTATACCAGAAAACGCAACCCAGTGTTCAAGTCGATGTAGCAGTATGTTGTGATCAACAGTATCAAAGGCAGCGCTGAGGTCTAGTAACACCAAGACAGATGTTTTGCCTGCATCAGTATTAAGACGTATATCATTTACAACTTTAACAAGCGCTGTTTCAGTGCTGTGATTAGCCCGGAAACCTGACTGGAACTTATCAAAACAACAATTAGATGTCAAGAAAGCAGTTAATTGATTGAATACTATTTTTTCAATTATCTTTCCAATGAACGGTAGATTTGATATTGGCCTGTAGTTGTTAAGCACTGAAACATCCAGATTATTCTTTTTCAGCAGTGGTCTAACAACTGCTGTCTTTAGTGATTTAGGGAAAATGCCGCTTTGCAAAGATGAATTTATAATTCGGAGCACATCAGGTGCCACAAGGTGTAGAACAGTTTTTAAAAAGCTGGTTGGCAGAACGTCCAGTTGGGATGTAGAAGAGCTTAGATTTTGTACTGTTTTCTCAAGCGTTTCATAGTCAATAAAGCTAAATGTTGACATTGTGTTTAGTTCCCCTCTCTTTGAAGACATTGGTTCTAGCGTTTGAGATATTTGTGAAGTTATGTTCAGTCTTATTTTATCAATTTTACTTCTGAAAAAAGATGCAATCTCATTGCATTTATCTGCTGAAAGCAGCTCAGGTGCTAATTGTGATGGTTTATTTGTTAGCTTCTCAACTGTAGAAAATAGTACACGAGCATTGTTCAAGTTCTTATTGATAATGTTGGAGAAAAAAGACTGTCTTGCTTTACAAATTTCATAGTTATATTTTCTTAGCATCTCTTTATGGATTTGGTAATGGACATGGAGATTTGATTTACGCCATTTTCTTTCAGTCTTCCTACACTCCCTCTTTAACAGTTTAACAGCTAGATTTTGTTTCCATGGTGCTTTATTATTATCAGTGATTCTTTTGTTTTTTAACGGAGCAATATTATCCATAATTTTTGTCATCTTAGAATTAAAATTGGTCAGTAAGTCATCCACAGAATTTGAATCTATACTTGAGTGCTGTGAGAGAGCTTGCTCAAAGACAAAACCTGAATTGTCATTTAAGATTCTCTGTTCTATAGTCAAAGCCTTCTTCTGTGTGTGAGGAAACATAGAAACGTCAAAGAAAATACAATAATGATCAGACAAAGCCAATTCCTTAATTGTTGTAGAGACATCAAGACCCTTTGTGATGACTAGGTCAAGAGTATGACCATGAGAGTGTGTTGGAACCTGTATATGTTGGGTTAGGCCAAAAGTGTCAATTAGTCTAAGTAGTTCCTTAGAATATGTGTTTTCTGGATTATCCACATGTACGTTAAAATCACCAGATATAATTAGACAGTCAAAGCTCAGGCAAATATTTGTTAGCAATTCACCAAACTCTTCAAGAAAAACTTTAGCTTAATGTTTTGGAGGTCTGTAAATAGTCAATAATAAAATACAGGGGGAACCCTTAACAAGTGCACATATGTACTCAAAAGATGCAAAGTCACTATGAGATATCTGTTTGCACTGAAAAGATGTATTAAATATTTTTGCAACCCCTCCTCCTTTCGTTGCTCTTGTCACACTCATGAAATTGAAATTTGGAGGAGCCGCCTCAATGAGGGTAGCACAACTGTTTCCTTGTTCCAGCCAGGTTTCAGTTAGAAGCAGAAAGTCAAGTTTGTGTGTGCGTATAAGATCATTGATTAAAAATGATTTGTTTGAAAGTGATCTGATATTAAGAAGAGCTAGTTTAACAGTAAGTGCAGGGCACTGATTCACTGGACCACTCTGAGATTGTTTAGGAACATGCAGGAGATTAGATTGGTTTACTCCTCTGGCTAAATGCACACAGGTTCTTCTTTTCCTTGTGAGCACTGGGATAAAGGACAAGGGAATCCTGGGTCCCTGCTTGTTTTTCAAAACACTCTCAGCACAGGGACCCACAACATATCAAACAGAAGTATTATGCAGTTGTGTACATTCCATCCCATATCTCTGGTCTGGGGGCTGTGGTGCCTTGCGCTTTTTGAAGGCGACAGAGGATTTAAGAAAGGCTGGAGTTTTCAGTCCGTTAACAAAAATAACTTAGCCAGACAGTATTGTCTTGACATTACAACACATATTTAATTGCCCGTCAGGAAAATCCTCCACATACTACATTTCCCTTGTGCTGTCATTGTTACATATGGTGGCAGTGAGTGTCCATATGCTTCAAGAGGGATAAGTCAATTATGCAACTGAAACTAGGTCAAGGTCGTTGTCTCGCAAGGTCAAACCATCGCGCACAGCCAGTGCAGGTTACTGGGATTGAAAAGGGGGGGTCCTTCGGTTGTCAGGAAATTACCATGCTGCTCATGCTGGCCATATGTCTGCTTAAGTCCCTCGAGCAGAGGCTAAACTCATGGATGGTTTATGGCGTACAGTACATTTGGCAAATCACAAGGACCTGAGCCAATCCACACCAGTGTGTTTGTTAGATTGTTGTTGTTTTGTTTTTTTTTTGCTTTTTAGAGGGGGAGGGGGGTTTTGGGGATACTTCAAGAGAAACTTATGCATTTTTTATTTCATGTTTGAAAGTGACTTTACGCACGTACAGTACAGTATGCGTGTATGTGTTGTTGAGATTCAGATGTTCTCTCAAACCTGTTATTCACTGACAGCTGCTACAGCACGTGCTTGAATCGAGAGAGAGAGAGAGAGAGAGGGAGAGGGAGAGGGAAAGTAAGTGAGAAAGCGCAAGTGAGGAAATCTGAGTGGAAAAGAAAGAGAGAGCAAGTGAGAACGAGCAAGTGAGAAAATGCAGGAGAGAGAAAGAGGGAGAGGGAGAGAGAGAAGAGAGAGAAATGAGAGAGCCAAAGGGAGAAAGAGAGAGGGAGAGAGACGCTCATTAATACAATGCCTACATGCTTTAGACAGCTCAAATGTCACCACTGTGCCAGTGCTGCAGATAGCTTCCTGGAACAATAGCATACTACCGTAACGTGTCCTAATGTTTCACCCCAAAGAGCCACACACACACACACACACACACACACACACACACCTCCCCTTTCCCCTACCATACTCCATCTCCAGATGCTGTACAGTGTGTGCAGCCAGCGCTTCTTGCATGCAGGCAGGTGAATGTGCTAATTCTATTGCAGAAACTAAGGCACAAGGGCCAGGATGACTATGCCAATCCCGTGGCAGACGAATGCTACGGGCTGAGCCCTGAGCTGGATGACGAGAGTGATGTAATGTGTAAGCACTTGAGTGTAAGTACTCTCCGTACACCTCCGCTCTTCCCCCTTTGTGTTCATTCCCCTCTCTCTCTTTTTTTCTTTTCTTTTCTTTTTTTTTGTTTTGTTTTGATTGTCCACCACAGGCGTTAAACAAGAAAGAGCACAGGGGCTGTGACAGTCCCGACCTGGATGCCTCTTACATGCTCACCCCACACACAGAAGAGAAATATAAAAAAATTAATGAGGAGTTTGATAATATGATGAGAAATCACAAAATCGTAAGTAACTGCAGAGTTGCTGCCACTGCTGCTGCTGCTGCTGTTATTGGCTGTTGCTTGATACTGTATGTCGGCACAAACTCCTGCTGACTTTAACGGCATTTAACATTGCTTCCTTTTTGTCTAACTCTTCTCACACTGAGAGTTACATTCTCTTATGATAATATATGTGTGTTTTTTTTTTTTTTTTTTGGTTTGTTTGTCTTAACGTGAAGATGGTCTCGAGATTTGTTACAGCCCAGTCCAGACACTCATTGTAATGTATCCTCCCCAGAGACGGGGAAAACAGACTGTAGAAATGTCACCTAGTCTGAGCGAGTGTGCCTCGTATTAAGATGGCAGCATATGGTGCCGCTCCTTAGACAAATTACACACAGGTTTCTGAGGTCATTGTGAAATGAGAGGTGTTTCTTGTGGGATGAGACCAGCCTTCTTTCACCTTAAGACTGAGGTCACAGTTGGCCACGGGATTGCACAATAGTGATTATATCGCCATCAGACTGCATTTACTCCGTGTTGTCAGTCAACTGCTGTAGATTAGCTACACAAGTGTGTTTCTGTAGATTTTTCCCTTTTAGCAGTAACTGTGTGATTTTCATTATTAATCTGCTAACGCTTGTGATGTTTTGTAAGCAATGAAACGTCTGAACATGCAATTAACTACAGTTTCTTGCTTCTGCTATACCT
>JAGFZM010005075.1:0-14777 GCA_017657215.1 Limnothrissa miodon | reverse complement strand
TGTGTGTGTGTGTGTGTGTGTGTGTGTGTGTGTGTGTGTGTGTGTGTTACTGTATCTAAGACACTCGGCATCTCCAGACCAACAAGGAGGAGACCAAAAAGGTGGAGAACAGAGAACTGAGTGGAGCAAAACAAGTGGAGGCAAGGCAAGGCAATTTTATTTATAAAGCGCATTTCATACACAAAGGCAACTCAATGTGCTGTACAGATAAAACAGTTTAGAGATAGCATTAATAACAGCACAAATTAAAATTTTAAGTTTAAGTGCAAGCAAAGAATAAAAAAAGAATAAAAAAGATGAATAACTAGATAAAAAAGAAAAGAAATATAAATATATGTGTTAAAATGATCATTAAAAGAAAATTAATAATAAAACCAAGGTAAATAAATAAATAAATAAAATCAGGTGGCATTAGGAGTACGCGTCAGAAAATAATTTGGTCTTAAGTCTGGATTTAAAACTGTCAACAGTTCAGTGCATTTTTTATATTCTCTGGAAGGTAGTTCCATAGCTGCACAGCATAGTAGGAAAAAGCTGCTTCACCAATTTTTGTGCTGACAGTGGGTCTGATCAACAAATTCTTTCCTACAAATCTTAGAGACCTTATTGGAGTAAATTTCTGACACATGTCTAAAATATAAGCAGGTCCTTTGCCATAGATTTAAATAAACAGTGCTTTAAAATCAATTCTAAAACTCACAGGAAGCCAGTGCAGGGATTTTAAAATTGGAGTAATATGGTCGGTTCTTTTTGTTCTTGTAAGGACCCTAGCAGCTGCATTTTGAATGAGTTGAAGGGGCTTAATGGTCTTTTTGGGTAGACATGTTAAGAGGCCATTGCAGTAGTCAACTCTGCCTGAAATGAAGGCATGAATAAGTTTTTCAAGGTCCTTACATTAGGTCTCTCAGCTTTGAGATGCTTTTTAAATGATAGTGTGCTGATTTAGAGATTGATTTGATGTGACTGCTGAAGTTAAGGTCCCTATCAATGATGACTCCAAGGTTTTTAACAGTCTCTTTGGCTGTGAACCCCTTTACGTTAAGTGCAGTGGCAACCTTTGATCTTTTCTCCTTGTTTCCAAATATAATCACCTCAGTCTTGTCTTTAACTGTAGAAAATTCGAGGAGGTGAACAGTGAGAAGAAGAAGACTATGGGTTGATTCATAGGGTACGGTGCTGGGGTAAAATACAATATTGAGCAAGCAGATAAATGGAGGCTACTGTAGCCTGGCTACCATTACAGCAGGTTGGTCATATTCATCATATTAAACCTTCAATTCCTTGGGATGAGGTTCTTGGGGTCACAAAATGACAGACAAACAAGTTTAAACTGACTCCTTTTACTAGTTCTCCAGGGCCTGTTATTACCCTATAAAATGAACCATCCTCTACACTTCTTCACCCACAAAAAAATCCCCCAAACCACAATGCACTATGGGAAGTGTAGTCAAAGAAGATAAATAATGTGGTGGTGGCAGTGGTAAAAGGGAGGTGCAGAAAAGCATTTAGACTCCCTTAATATCTTAATCATGCGTTGATTGTGGTGGTCATTTGATATCGATTTTAGTCTGCAGTGGCTTCCTGAGTGAGGAAACCGGAGCAGACAGGAGAAAGTTATCTTCTATTCTACTCTAATGTGACTGAGGATGACAGGGATAAGAGCAGGGACACTGGAATTTTGGCTCCCCTAGACATTGATTATAATATTAAAATGTTTTCTGGACCCTGTTGTTAATGCCAGGCCACCAATGTGAATATGAGAGTACCTGAGGGAACAGGGATAATTATTACCTGTGAATCTGTTACAGGAGACAAACAGAGAGATTATTTTTACCTGTGAATCTGGCAGAGGAGAGAAAGACAGGGATGATTTTACCTGTGAGGCCAGTAAAGGAGAGGAGCAGAGGGATTTGCTTGTGTGTGTGTGTGTGTGTGTGTGTGTGTGTGTGTGTGTGTGCATGAAAAAGCTGACCATGCAGTTGTGTCAGGCTGTCTAGTAATACCACATGTGGAGCCACTCTCAGGCTCTCAGCTCAGCTCAGTGTGTGTGTCTGTGTGTGTGTGTGTGTGTGTTTATGAATGTACTGACACATTGAGGTGATCATGCTCTCATGTCCGGATATGTGGCGGAGAGTCGGAAGCATCCGGAGAGTTTATTATTCTCCGACTGACTGACTGCTAGCATAATTTGTCTGGGCAGCCTCACAGCAGGGCAGCTCAAGAGCCTCATTCTCCGCACACCATCTCCAGCACTAACAATCCAGCCTCTAAATGTGTCTGTTTATTGTTATACAGGGACAGGGATAGTTCTTGCGACCCAATTAAGTGGTTCTTCACAGGTCAGGCCTTGCCACCCAGTTGAGTGGTTCTTAACTGGTCAGGCCCTCCACCAGATCAGACCGTAAAGAGTAAAAATATGTGAAGTAAACAGACATCTATACAGCTATGCTGTTTATATGTGTGTGCTGTGTGTGTGCTGTGTGGGTGTGAGAGCGAGAGAGAGAGAGAGAGGGAGAGTCAGGAAGTGGGATGAACTACTCAGTTAAAAGGATGTTTAAATTTAATAGGCAGTTATAATTTGATTTTGAAGATTAATGCATTAATGCATTTGACAGGTGGAAATAGATGAGGATCGTTAAAAATCTTAGCCAATGCATCACAGTAGGCCTGACAGCAACTCAAATATCATGCTGGAAATCCAACATGCTGAAACAATGACGCCATGCTATACTTACACATTGTATAGCGGAAGCCCGGTTATAGATCAAACATGGTACTTTTTTTTTCTACAAGCTTTTTGGGTTGTGAAGCACTGGTTAAGAAACACTGATGTTCCTATCCTCATTGCTTCTTATTCATGATCTACTTGGATTAGACAGAATGCACACATTTTGCTATTTTTATTTGTTTTTCTTTTTGTTTCTTTTTGTTTTTCAAATTGGCAACTGTACTGTAGGAGGTAAAAAAACTAAATCACAGTCAGGTCTTCGCTACCAAAACGCATGAGGTTGCATGTGGTTGTGAACACTCACCTCTTGTGCTGAGATACACAATCACAAACACACACACACACACACACACACACACACAGACACACGTTAGTCCTTTAAACAAGTGATCTTTTATTACCTTACACCAATCAAGTGCACTACTCAAGGTTATATTATGCACACACACAAACACACACACACGTTTAAAATATACACACGGACACATGCTTGAAATACACACACAAACACACATAAACACACTCCAGTCCTCTGAACAAATGCAGCAATAATCTTATCAGCTTTAGCCAGTCAGTGCACTGCAGGAGGTCACTCACTCACTTTCTCTCTCACACACACGCACACACACACACACACACACACACACACAAAAAAACACCTGCACACACTAATTCGCCACACACACACACTGACCAGCAGGGGACCCAATGACTGACTAAATGATGTGGAGACGACACCCTGGTGGTTAAAAGCAGCCCGCTGAGGAACACACACACAAATATACACACACACACACACACACAAACAAACACACAGCAGAGGAAAATTATCGGGAAATGTAGAGATGACACCCTGATGGGTGAAACAGCCCATTGACGTGCACATACACACACACAGACACACACAAATACACACACACAGACACACACAAATACACACATACACACACACAGACACACACAAATATACTCTGTGCATCTGCAAAAGGCTACATTACTTGAGAATTTATAAATACAAAAATATTTTTGAATTTTCAATTTGCAATTTTCTTTTTCCTCTTAGTGTTTTAGATTTTTCTGGTCCCTCCGGTTAAAGCACTTCTTAAAAATAAAAATGATTCGCTAACTCCTCGACATCGTGGACTGAGAATTTACATAAATTCACTCCATATCAACGCTGAACGCAATCACGATAATATCAAAATCTGCCTTCGAAACCTAAAGACGTTTAAGTGAGAAGAATCCACAGACTATACTTAAATTGGTAATTTTGGGCCCCAGGAGATATAATACATAATTAAATTTCTGTTTCATAAAACATCCCCAGTTTCAGATGTAGATGCACCACATAGATGTGGTGTGGAAGTGCTAATGTGTTCTCCTATGGCTTTGCTGTCTTAATGGGAAGAGTTTGTTTGCCCCAGCGTTTGTAAATCTATGCTGTCTTCCTTCCTAAAACAGCGTGCTCAGAGTTCTATCTAACACGGCCACTAGCCCTGGGCTAACGATTTGTCTTTGTGTACAGATTTGCCTAAAGAGCCAATATTTACCCAGGATATTGGATTGTGCGTCGCACTGTCAATATGTTTCCCAGCGGTGCGCCTTGTACTCGTTGCACTGGGAGAGATCTTTGCCTCACCTCACAACACCTCCAGGACACACATACTCACACACATATACGCACTCACCAAGAGAGCAAGTTTCATCTCAGAGTATCTTCAGGACACACACATGTACACACACACACACATTAACACACACACACACAAACACACATTACTACACACAATGGGAGAGCTGGTCTCATCTCGTTACTCCTCCAGGACATCTTCACATCTTCATTTACATAACACACACTCACACACACATCCCATGTTTCTGCATTACCCTCTTTGCCTCTCTGTCTTGTTCTGGTTTCCTCTACTTCCTCTCCCTGGCTGGATTTCCTGTTGAGTTCAATCTTGCTCTGAACGCAGGAAATTGAAGGCTTCTTGGTGTTTCCTGAAGAAGGATTGAGAGTGACGACCGCATGCCTCATTTTTTCCCATCTTTTCCTTCCTCCTGCACACCTTATCCTACCAAATCCCCACACACAACCCTTGACACACCACTAACCTCCCCTGTACAGCTGGCATATGTGTATATAAGCAATGGTTTAATGTTGTCACATTTGTCTGCCTTTGGTGGGTTGAAAGGACTCCCTGCAGGAACCGTACGCTGGAATGAACCCTTCAGAGTTCGTCTGCTCTCTGGTTTCATTTCATAAAGAGTGAAATGCACGCACACACACACACACACACACACACACACAGCAAAAAATAGTTTGTATTATGTGTCTGTTTTATCAGGTTTATTCAGCCACACTAATGTTCTTTTAAAAGCTTCTACACTGTCACATTTGGACCTCACTCTTGCACAGTATACTATACTGTCAGACCTCGCTCATGTGCTCTATTCTGTCAAACCTCACTCGTGTGCACAATACTGTCACATTCTCCTCAGACCACACTTGTGTGCACTATACTGTCAATCCTGTCAATACTGTCAATGTTTGAGCCACACTCCACGAGTCTGGCTTCCGCGACTATACACTCATAGAAGCTTAGTCTGGCCAACCTACCGTACTACCAGCTATCTGAGAGTCGGGCTTAACCTGCATCTATCCGATGCCTCAATGGCGCTGGGGGGGAAAGCTCATTTCTCATTGGTGCCCGATTTTTCAGGACAGTAAATTCATTAAAACGGAAGGTTGGCCAGACTGACTTGCTTTGAATTGAATGTAGCATCACAGGAAGTATGACTTTATCAAAGTGTCCTTGAGCATACTTACCCCAGATTGCTATAATGTCAAACCTTATGAGCACTATACTGCCAAACCTTACTCATGTGCACTATACTGTCAAACCTTACTCGTGTTCACCACTGTATACTGTTAAACATTACTCGTAACATTAGTATAGGCCTACTGTCAAACCTTACTTGTGTGCATTATACTGTCAAAGATTACTCTTATGCACTATAGGCCTACTTGTGCAGGATACTGTCAGGTTATATGTATAAACAGTTACAGGTACAGTAATTAAATGCCAAATACTATCACTCACTTGATCTGGTTCAGAATCTGTTGACGCACTATAGAAAACACGGACAAACACCATAAAACAGAGCTCCAGTATGCACTGATTGAAATGCATAGATAAGATGTATGCCATGACAGCCTGTATAAATGTACACACAGCGATCAAGGTATCAAGTGCCTGTATGTACATGTATGTTATAGACATGATCTCAAAGAATATGGCTGTGTGTCTATGCAGAAATCGATGCATAAAGTATAGCGATTTTATAGCAATTTGATCTTTATATGGACGTGATCTTTCAATGTTCAAGAATGAGCTCAGATGGGATGCCGGATGGTGAATGAGTTTAATGGCTTTAATGTCATTTTAATTCCCCGCTTCAGAGACATGGGTTCCCCATGACTCCCGCCATAAAGCAGTGGGAGAGGAGGAGACATATTTCTCTTAATCACACGCCCGTGTCTAGGGCCTCGCGCTTTCTGACAGATCACACAATCACCTGAACGCAAGCCAGGGACATGCCTTTGTGTGTGTGTGCGTGTGTGTGTGTGCGGGATTCAGGTGTGTTTCACCCACACAATGGAATGTTAGCCAAGGAGACGTGTGTGTGTGTGTGTGTGTGTGTGTGTATGTGTGTGTGTTTCAGGTGTGTTTTACTCACACATTGGAATGCGAGCAAAGGAGGCCAATTCATGTACACCCTGCACGTGTGTGTGTGTGAGTGAGTGAGAGAGAGAGAGAGAGAGAGAGAGAGAGAGAGTTTTTTCATGTTGGCTTCATTCTGAAGTGAACATATTGCATGAACCTGTAGACGTCTGTGGTGAAATATAGTGCCATTTCTGTCTGTGATTAATGGCAGTAATTACATATCTGTATTCACCTCTGGGGACTTCACAGTCCTGTGGAGACATACACAGACATGCACACACACACGCACACACACACACACTTCCTTATCTTGTTCTCCCAGCTCTTTTGTGCAGCTCCAGGTGAATCCTGTTCTAGTCTTTAGTTCCTGTTGAATGTCATCCATATTAGAGCTCTAGTGGATATTTGATCTCTATTAGCCCTACAGAGTGTGGGAAGAGTTGGGAGAATTATGGGACGGTGCTGGCGTTGTAGAGATGAAGACGTTCAGTCTGTTGTCCGTTGCTCTGTTTGCATTCATCCTCATTGCTCCTCCATTAGATCCACACAAAAGAATCTACAAAGTCCAATGTGTATGTGTGAGTGTGTGTGTGTGTCTGTCTGTCTGTCTGTTTGTGTTTTTGTGCGTGTTTGTGTGTGTATGTGTGTAAGTGTGTGTGTAGACTGGAACACGCGTCATGTAACCCTTTGTCAAGAGGATGGAAAATCATTCATATGCCGTGTCTGCAACATGTGTCTCGGCCCAAGACGAGATGTCCTGGCACGTGATGTACTCGGTAATTACGATGCTACATTGTTAAACAATTGTAACTACGAAATTAAGCTACAGCTATCAGCTAACGACTGAAATTAACCCTGAACTAGATTTTAAGAAACATTGATAGCTGTTATCAAGCTTGTTACCTTGGGTAAACAAGTGTAACTATGCTACACAACTAATACTTAAGTCTGATATCAATCTCGCGTACTGTACTTCACAAAATTGAGAATGTGGCCTGATTAAGAGTGAGCGGGTTGTTAATATGGTAAGTCCTCTGTGTGTTTGGTTCATTAGCTGAGCTGCCTGGATGAATGTGATAATAAGAACTAACTGATACACAGGAGAGACTCAAACAGCTAAATGCAGTACACAGTGTGTAGGGGGAGGGGAGGGGTCAAAGGTCAGGTCTAACCATCCCTAGCGACATGATCTTGACCTCCTGATCTCCTTGGGTGTTGTGTAAGATATGTTTTTTTTTTTTTGTTCTGAGGGGGTGTAGTGTGATTCTCTCTCTCTCTGCGTATGTGTTGTCATATTAGTTGTCAAGACCAAGCTTTAAGTTAATTAAGCCAGCAGGAGTGGCAGGAGTGTGTGTGCATTCATGTGTTGTCCATGTGTTTTTGTGTTACGTGGTGTGTGTGCATGTGTGTGTGCATGTGTGTGTGTGTGTGTGTCAATGGAGCATGGCTCATAGCACCCCTGGCTGTCACTCAGGCTCTCATTACCTGAAATATCGATCCTCATGCTGACAAGGCACTCAACACAATGAGCGACTGGGAATCGTGTGTATGTGCATGCCAATAAGTGTGTGTGTGTGTGTGTGTGTGTGTGTGTGTGTGTGTGTGTGTGTGTGTGTGTGTTCGGGTGGGTGAGTGGGGGGAGGGGGAGAAAAACAAGGGTATCTATGAGACAAAGAAGACATATAAGTAAACATACATCCCTCTTTGACAAGAGATGCCAAGTTTGTGTGACAGAGACAGAAAGACTGTGTGTAAGCATGGCTGCTTGTGTGTGTGTATGTGTGTGTTTGTTTGGGTGTGACCTTAGGTATATGAATATGTCTATTTTGCTTGTGTGTGTGTGTGTGTGTGTGTGTGTGTGTGTGTATGTGTGTGTACTCTCAGGGGAGCTGAATTATCATGCAGGTAAATACTCCAACAGCACCCAGTGCAGTTGATTGGGTTCCTTCCGGGCGTCCACACCTTAATGGAGGAATATGAAACACTCACACACACACACACACACACACACACACACACACACACACAACACGCACATGCACACACACACACACAGAGGCCTTAATGGAGGAATATGAAATCTTTCTGAGCCAATATATATGCTGAGCAGTTAGGAGCAGAGGAGGAGGGGAGGGCATGGGAAGAGAGGAAGAGGAAAGGGAAAGGAGGGTGGGAGAGAGGGAGGGAAGGAGGGTGGGAGAGAGGGAGGGGAGGAGGAGGGGAGAGAGGGAGAGAAAAGAGGAGGGGAGAGAGGGAGGGAGAGGAGGAGGGTGAAAGAGGAGTTAGTAGAGAGAGAAAGGAAGAGGAGAAGGGAGTAGAGGAAGAGAAGAGAGAGGAGTTGTGAAGCGAGAAGACCAAGAGAAGAGTAGAGGGGGAAAGTGGAGAGCAACAGAGCAGATGAAGAGAGGAGGATATAAGAAAGAGAAGAAAATGGTAGCAGAGGAAAAGGGGTGAAAGGAGAGAAGGACCGAAAAAGCGGAAGAGAACTCATGAGGGAAGATGAGAGAGAGAGAGAGAGAAATAGAGAGAGAGAGAGAGAGAAAGAAAGAAAGAGAGAGAGAGAGAGAGAGATGAAAGCCGTGACCTATTTGAGCCTGAATCCTAAGGGTTGCTGCTTGGATCCCAGACCAGTAGACCACAGCTGTAGTCCCCTTGAGCAGAGCACTAAACCCTTTACTTTTTCCTCACTATAGCAACCAGCCCATTGAGCCAGGGTTAGTGTGTGTGTGTGTGTGTGTGTGTGTGTGTGTGTGTGTGTGTGATTCACCTCACTGTGTGTAGACACCCAATTTCCCCTACATGATCAAAACAGTGCATAAACTCATGTATTTCATTAATTTTAAAGAGCTGCAGCAGGTAGAAATATCGCTCCTTTTTTTGTCTTCTCTTCCCTTCTTGTTTGTGTATGTGTCTGAAAGAGAGAGAGAGAGAAAGAGTGTTACAGAACAAATTTAGTTTGATAAGACTGTTTTGTGTGTGTGTAAAAAAGAGAAAAGAGTCTTACAGAACAAATCTTGTTTGATAAGACTACTATTGTGTGTGTGTGTGTGTGTGTGTGTGTGTGTGTGTGAGTGAGAGAGAGACAGAGAGGGAGAGACAGAGAGATAGAGTTAAATCTCGTTTGATAGGAGTATATGTCTGTGTGTGTGTGTTTTGTTTGCACCTTGCAGAAGCAATCTTGTTTGATAATACTGCAGCATTTGTTGCTTGTTATCCAATCCCAATCACACAGCCAATTTCCCATTGGAAAGTTCCATCTCCAGTAAAATCACACAGGCCGTTTGTGGTGAAGACAACCATATTCAGGTTTATTTGCCCTCAGATGTTTGCTTCCTGGACTGCCTCTAAATTGTTATACAAAGCTAAACTAGCATAATAAGTGCTTGTGTTTCTGTACCAATATGTTTTGCTCCCTAGACAGTTTATTTTACTTTCATTTTTTTCTTTGTCTGTTTTTGTATATTTGCTCTTTTTTCATTTTATTTTTACATCCAACGCAAAACCCTGTTATTTTGTTTGCTGAAATCTGCAAGTCTTCTGGATGCAAGCCTACTGTATCTATCTGGGGGGGTCTAAGTGGATATTTGACTGTCAGGCCTGGTTAAAAGAAACCAAGATAACCCTAACAACAAATTTGACAGTAATTTCTAATGATAGAAGAATGACAGTAACTGATTTAAGGTCAAGCACGTTTTAAGGAGCTTCTCCATTTCCTCTCACTGTACTTCAGCAGGTTTAATATATTACTTATATTAGCCACCTGCTTGAAATACTCCCCTTGATAAAGGAATGGTGATGGTGTAGTAGTCTATGGTGGGTCATTCTTTTGAAGGACTAAAGAATCTCTTTCTCTCTCTCTCTCTCTCTCTCTTTCACACACACAAAATTACACAAATGTGCATTCGTACAAAAGCGCATCACATATTCATTTTGCAGGGATTAACCCTGTGCATTTACTTTCTGTAGTTGGCATGGCAACAGCCACCGATAGATTGCAGTGCACGGGACACACGCTAATAACAGACCTCAACCATGAATGTCCACTCTCCATCAGTCACACATTCTCTAGAGCCCTTCAAACACACACACACAGTCAATCAGAGTGCTCTTGGTTCTTGTAAAGCACTCTGATTACGTACACACACACACACACACACACACACACACTCCAAAATCCTCAGAATACATATCGAACTCAAGTAAAGCACTGTACTTGACACTCACACACACGCACACACACATTCACACACTCTCTCTCTCTCTAGAGCTCTCTAAACACACACAGACTCTTAACCAGAAAGCTCTGATCCGACACACTCTTTGTGTTGGTCATACTACTATTAACAGGGCAAAGTAAACACACATCCAGAGCTCTGAGATAAAAACAACACAACACATTCCAAAAAAAAGCACTTAACCCACCCAACCACCAACACACACAAACAACAACAACAACAACAACAACAACAACAACAACACAACATGCACAAACTTGGCAGCGACAGAGTGAATTTAAAAAGCCCAACCACTGCATTATCTGGCAAACATATGGGAGCAGCCTTGGCCTAAAGACTTTCAGGAAGTGTTGACGGACGCCGGCTCAATCTCTGACCTATTGTGCATGGCTAAAGTGCCCTTAACCAAGGCACCTAACCCCTGACTGCTCCCTAGGCACTGCCCTAGCAGGCAACCTACTGCCGTGGGTAAGTGTATACTTCACTTCACTGTGCAAGTTTTTCATACTTTGGATTAATTCAGTGCATTGGATGAATGCAGAGATAAACATTTCTCTCACGGGATCAATAGACTATAAATTATTTTTATATACCTTGCACATTAAAAATGTTAAAGAGTATAAATGCTTACATACTTTTTTAATGTTAGAGAGTGTATCATACTTCATTAATGTTGAAGCGCATACAGCTTACATCATTAATTTTAAAGAGTACATGTATTTAAATACTTCATTAATGATAAAGAGTATACATACTTATATCTTTAAAAAGTAACAACACACACCACTCTCACTACTTCCAATGGACTCAACTTATATTCACTGATCTTTTTGTCTCTTTCACCAAATGTATATACCGTACAAGGAGTTCAGATGCAAAACACTGTGTAGGTCCATTTGCCATTGAATTTACAGCTTTATTATCTAACTTCAGTTTTGGGTATTTATTTACTTGATAATAAATATTAAACCAATGTTTAGGAGAAATTACTTATAATTCAAAAGCATTTATAATGAGGGATTTAATGGGTTTTGTATTTATATAATGTCATAGAACACAGAAAACTACTTCTGCGCAGTGTGTTTACAGTGATGTTTTTACCTGTGTGTGTGTGTGCATAAAGAGATGTCTATTTCATTATTTGTGTGTGTGTGTGTGCGTTTCTGTGGTGAGTCATTGGGCCTTGCTCTATCTCTGTCAGGCTGTCCTGCATTGCCCCATCATTTTCATGAGTCAGAGAGATGGCACATATCATCTCCCTCTTTAGCACTGATGAATGCAATCACATCACACAAACACACACACAAACACACACACACACACACACATTTGGATCTCTTGATCCAGATGGCTCTGTGTTAGCAGGGTATTGACCCCATGGCAGCGAGTACTGTACCCCTGTGAGAGATTGATGATGCTGATGAAGCCCTTGTCTAGTTTTGAACGCGCTTTCTGTTTACAGCTGAACCTCAAACTGTGAAGATGAACAGCATTGTGCTCCCAACTCAACCAAAATGCCATTTTCTACCCTAAAACTACATACAGAGTGTACTAGTGCTTGTAAGTGTACCAAGGGTCTGATTTTACAAGACTCATTTACAATTACACTCATTGTACAGTACAATTACATTTAGCAGACTATTTATTCCGCCCAACTGACTTACATTTTTCAACTATCAATTAGCAATTAGCCAGAGTCAGCCTCCCAGAGAGCAACTTAGGGATACAAGAAGTGCCTTCGCTAACCAGGTTCCTTAAAGCAACACGACACCGTATTTCAATATTGAAATATGTTCTTCGCCTTACTTAGACGAGTTGATACATACCTGTCATACCTGCACGCAATTGTTCTGGTGCGCAATGCTACTTTGTTAGCATTTAGCTTAACCTATTTCTTTCAATGTGTACCAAACAGCCTTATAGTTAGAAGCGACTAAGCAAATCCACGTCTTTCTCATTTACATGTGGCTACTCGAAAAGTTATTTAAGATTGCTGTGGTGACACAAAATAAAACGTAGCGATTTTCTAAGCAGGTAAAAAGAAAACTATGTATGGCAGAAGAACACTTGGGAACACTTCGCCATCGGTGCAGTAATATCCTCACTCCTGAAAAATCTTCTCCCCCAAGGATGTTACTGCGCTGACGGCGAAGAGCTCCCAAGTATTTCTCCGCATAAAATATTGTGTAATGTAAAACGTTATTATATTGTATAACGTCATTATATTGGGTAGTGTGTGTGCCACTTTATAGTAGTACATTTTACACTGTTTTTGGTGTTAATGTCTGCTATATTACAAATTAGAAACATCCGATCAGACCCTGAACGTTTATTACACAATTAGCCTTATTTTCCTATGACTATGACATATAATTTTGTAGGTATTCACTCAGACATTTTTGATTAAATTGATTAAATAACAAATTAATTAAATTGATTTACCTTTTGACTATTTACCTTTTGATAGATTTTTGTTCTACTTGGTTTAGGCATGTTAATGACCTATGATAATGTTTTCCTTGTATAGCTTCAGATCTTTGACATAAATCACAAACATTACCTTTCAATTTCTAACAGAGCTTGTGTTGAACTGTTACTTGGTGGTGCATTCCATTTTTTTTTTTTTTTGCCATTGGGATAATCCATATTATTTTGCATATAATGCAATGCACATAATTACTGTAGAGACAATTATTCAGTTTGACGATTGCGATAGTTTCAATTTCAGATACCTTTGAGACGTGAGAGATGTTAAGATGTTGTGTTTCTCTCATACAGAGCAAGATTACTATGGCAACAACACATCATCAGTAGGGTAAAACTAACCTGTCGCATGAAGGTCTAATCCCAGATCACTTTCCCTGTTAGTGGGTGAACAATCCAACGTTCTGTGAATTCAGATTCAAAATGATAAAGTAGAATGTGCCGACATCGAAGGATCAAAAGGCGATGTCACTATAAACACCTGGCCACGTAAGACATAAGGTTATTTATGTGTGTTCTGAACAATAAAACACATACGGCTGGGTAAATATAATCCTAACAAGACACTGAAGTGTCTCGGTGGAGGAGAACAATAGATGAGGCCGTGGCGAAGTTGAAAGCCTACTATCTCAACACGTTATTAGGACAGGGAGAACAACCATACAGTACTTTGGTAATACTTTGGCATTATTATTACAGTATTAATTGAAATGTAAGGGTTAAAGTCAGGGACAACAAGCTCTCTCTGTCTGTCTCTCTCCCTCTCTCTGTCTGTCTCTTTCTTTATTTCTCTCTTGCTATACTGTAGATGTATAGATATGTAGTAGTTCTTTAAAATGGTACTTAGAATTTAATTCATTCATAATGGTATCTAAATGTACACATATTTGTATACTAATAGTCTATGGAAATTAGTTTTATTGGTCTGGGAAAACAATTTCATGTTTGGTAGAATCACCTTCCTATGGCAGCTCTGCTGGCAGCCTTCTACTGTATATGTTCTATATGTAATGCATTTCTAAGTCCAGGTGTGTGAGTTTGTGTGTGTGATTGTGTGTGTGTGCATGTCTGGCTGTGTGGGCATTGTTCTGCACTGTTGAAATTGTGCTTTAATGGACAGACACACACACACACACACACACACACAATTATAAATAGGAAGGTTTCTCTCGGGCATGTCACAATGATATGCTCAGTTATTTACTGTATGTTGTATACCACATACAGTTACACACAAACTCACACACACACATACACTGACACTCACACACACACTTGGTTAACAGATGTGGGTTCAGATGGAGAGAGGAGGTGTTGCTCTGAGTTTACTCTTTAAAATACACACACATGCACAAATGCACACACACACAAAACACGGTCACACACAAACACTCATACATACAGTACACACATGGTTGGTTAACAGATGTGAGTTCAGATGGAGAGAGGACAGGCTGCTCTGAGCTCACACACACACACACACATACACACAAATACATCCGAACAAGCCCACCTGGTGAAACACACATAAAGACACACACACACACACGCAAACACACACACAACACACATACATGCAAACTAGCTCACCTGGTGAGACAC
>JAGFZM010005074.1:0-14798 GCA_017657215.1 Limnothrissa miodon | reverse complement strand
TGTGTGTGTGTGTGTGTGTGTGTGTGTGTGTGTGTGTGTGTGTGTGTTACTGTATCTAAGACACTCGGCATCTCCAGACCAACAAGGAGGAGACCAAAAAGGTGGAGAACAGAGAACTGAGTGGAGCAAAACAAGTGGAGATAAAGGCAAGGCAAGGCAATTTTATTTATAAAGCGCATTTCATACACAAAGGCAACTCAATGTGCTGTACAGATAAAACAGTTTAGAGATAGCATTAATAACAGCACAAATTAAAATTTTAAGTTTAAGTGCAAGCAAAGAATAAAAAAAGAATAAAAAAGATGAATAACTAGATAAAAAAGAAAAGAAATATAAATATATGTGTTAAAATGATCATTAAAAGAAAATTAATAATAAAACCAAGGTAAATAAATAAATAAATAAAATCAGGTGGCATTAGGAGTACGCGTCAGAAAATAATTTGGTCTTAAGTCTGGATTTAAAACTGTCAACAGTTCAGTGCATTTTTTATATTCTCTGGAAGGTAGTTCCATAGCTGCACAGCATAGTAGGAAAAAGCTGCTTCACCAATTTTTGTGCTGACAGTGGGTCTGATCAACAAATTCTTTCCTACAAATCTTAGAGACCTTATTGGAGTAAATTTCTGACACATGTCTAAAATATAAGCAGGTCCTTTGCCATAGATTTAAATAAACAGTGCTTTAAAATCAATTCTAAAACTCACAGGAAGCCAGTGCAGGGATTTTAAAATTGGAGTAATATGGTCGGTTCTTGTTGGTTTTTGTTCTTGTAAGGACCCTAGCAGCTGCATTTTGAATGAGTTGAAGGGGCTTAATGGTCTTTTTGGGTAGACATGTTAAGAGGCCATTGCAGTAGTCAACTCTGCCTGAAATGAAGGCATGAATAAGTTTTTCAAGGTCCTTACTTGACATTAGGTCTCTCAGCTTTGAGATGCTTTTTAAATGATAGTGTGCTGATTTAGAGATTGATTTGATGTGACTGCTGAAGTTAAGGTCCCTATCAATGATGACTCCAAGGTTTTTAACAGTCTCTTTGGCTGTGAACCCCTTTACGTTAAGTGCAGTGGCAACCTTTGATCTTTTCTCCTTGTTTCCAAATATAATCACCTCAGTCTTGTCTTTAACTGTAGAAAATTCGAGGAGGTGAACAGTGAGAAGAAGAAGACTATGGGTTGATTCATAGGGTACGGTGCTGGGGTAAAATACAATATTGAGCAAGCAGATAAATGGAGGCTACTGTAGCCTGGCTACCATTACAGCAGGTTGGTCATATTCATCATATTAAACCTTCAATTCCTTGGGATGAGGTTCTTGGGGTCACAAAATGACAGACAAACAAGTTTAAACTGACACCTTTTACTAGTTCTCCAGGGCCTGTTATTACCCTATAAAATGAACCATCCTCTACACTTCTTCACCCACAAAAAAATCCCCCAAACCACAATGCACTATGGGAAGTGTAGTCAAAGAAGATAAATAATGTGGTGGTGGCAGTGGTAAAAGGGAGGTGCAGAAAAGCATTTAGACTCCCTTAATATCTTAATCATGCGTTGATTGTGGTGGTCATTTGATATCGATTTTAGTCTGCAGTGGCTTCCTGAGTGAGGAAACCGGAGCAGACAGGAGAAAGTTATCTTCTATTCTACTCTAATGTGACTGAGGATGACAGGGATAAGAGCAGGGACACTGGAATTTTGGCTCCCCTAGACATTGATTATAATATTAAAATGTTTTCTGGACCCTGTTGTTAATGCCAGGCCACCAATGTGAATATGAGAGTACCTGAGGGAACAGGGATAATTATTACCTGTGAATCTGTTACAGGAGACAAACAGAGAGATTATTTTTACCTGTGAATCTGGCAGAGGAGAGAAAGACAGGGATGATTTTACCTGTGAGGCCAGTAAAGGAGAGGAGCAGAGGGATTTGCTTGTGTGTGTGTGTGTGTGTGTGTGTGTGTGTGTGTGTGTGTGCATGAAAAAGCTGACCATGCAGTTGTGTCAGGCTGTCTAGTAATACCACATGTGGAGCCACTCTCAGGCTCTCAGCTCAGCTCAGTGTGTGTGTCTGTGTGTGTGTGTGTGTGTGTGTGTTTATGAATGTACTGACACATTGAGGTGATCATGCTCTCATGTCCGGATATGTGGCGGAGAGTCGGAAGCATCCGGAGAGTTTATTATTCTCCGACTGACTGACTGCTAGCATAATTTGTCTGGGCAGCCTCACAGCAGGGCAGCTCAAGAGCCTCATTCTCCGCACACCATCTCCAGCACTAACAATCCAGCCTCTAAATGTGTCTGTTTATTGTTATACAGGGACAGGGATAGTTCTTGCGACCCAATTAAGTGGTTCTTCACAGGTCAGGCCTTGCCACCCAGTTGAGTGGTTCTTAACTGGTCAGGCCCTCCACCAGATCAGACCGTAAAGAGTAAAAATATGTGAAGTAAACAGACATCTATACAGCTATGCTGTTTATATGTGTGTGCTGTGTGTGTGCTGTGTGGGTGTGAGAGCGAGAGAGAGAGAGAGGGAGAGTCAGGAAGTGGGATGAACTACTCAGTTAAAAGGATGTTTAAATTTAATAGGCAGTTAAAATTTGATTTTGAAGATTAATGCATTAATGCATTTGACAGGTGGAAATAGATGAGGATCGTTAAAAATCTTAGCCAATGCATCACAGTAGGCCTGACAGCAACTCAAATATCATGCTGGAAATCCAACATGCTGAAACAATGACGCCATGCTATACTTACACATTGTATAGCGGAAGCCCGGTTATAGATCAAACATGGTACTTTTTTTTTCTACAAGCTTTTTGGGTTGTGAAGCACTGGTTAAGAAACACTGATGTTCCTATCCTCATTGCTTCTTATTCATGATCTACATGGATTAGACAGAATGCACACATTTTGCTATTTTTATTTGTTTTTCTTTTTGTTTCTTTTTGTTTTTCAAATTGGCAACTGTACTGTAGGAGGTAAAAAAACTAAATCACAGTCAGGTCTTCGCTACCAAAACGCATGAGGTTGCATGTGGTTGTGAACACTCACCTCTTGTGCTGAGATACACAATCACAAACACACACACACACACACACACACACACAGACACACGTTAGTCCTTTAAACAAGTGATCTTTTATTACCTTACACCAATCAAGTGCACTACTCAAGGTTATATTATGCACACACACAAACACACACACACGTTTAAAATATACACACGGACACATGCTTGAAATACACACACAAACACACATAAACACACTCCAGTCCTCTGAACAAATGCAGCAATAATCTTATCAGCTTTAGCCAGTCAGTGCACTGCAGGAGGTCACTCACTCACTTTCTCTCTCACACACACGCACACACACACACACACACACACACACACAAAAAAAAAACACCTGCACACACTAATTCGCCACACACACACACTGACCAGCAGGGGACCCAATGACTGATTCAAGAATTGACTAAATGATGTGGAGACGACACCCTGGTGGTTAAAAGCAGCCCGCTGAGGAACACACACACAAATATACACACACACACACACACACAAACAAACACACAGCAGAGGAAAATTATCGGGAAATGTAGAGATGACACCCTGATGGGTGAAACAGCCCATTGACGTGCACATACACACACACAGACACACACAAATACACACACACAGACACACACAAATACACACATACACACACACAGACACACACAAATATACTCTGTGCATCTGCAAAAGGCTACATTACTTGAGAATTTATAAATACAAAAATATTTTTGAATTTTCAATTTGCAATTTTCTTTTTCCTCTTAGTGTTTTAGATTTTTCTGGTCCCTCCGGTTAAAGCACTTCTTAAAAATAAAAATGATTCGCTAACTCCTCGACATCGTGGACTGAGAATTTACATAAATTCACTCCATATCAACGCTGAACGCAATCACGATAATATCAAAATCTGCCTTCGAAACCTAAAGACGTTTAAGTGAGAAGAATCCACAGACTATACTTAAATTGGTAATTTTGGGCCCCAGGAGATATAATACATAATTAAATTTCTGTTTCATAAAACATCCCCAGTTTCAGATGTAGATGCACCACATAGATGTGGTGTGGAAGTGCTAATGTGTTCTCCTATGGCTTTGCTGTCTTAATGGGAAGAGTTTGTTTGCCCCAGCGTTTGTAAATCTATGCTGTCTTCCTTCCTAAAACAGCGTGCTCAGAGTTCTATCTAACACGGCCACTAGCCCTGGGCTAACGATTTGTCTTTGTGTACAGATTTGCCTAAAGAGCCAATATTTACCCAGGATATTGGATTGTGCGTCGCACTGTCAATATGTTTCCCAGCGGTGCGCCTTGTACTCGTTGCACTGGGAGAGATCTTTGCCTCACCTCACAACACCTCCAGGACACACATACTCACACACATATATGCACTCACCAAGAGAGCAAGTTTCATCTCAGAGTATCTTCAGGACACACACATGTACACACACACACACATTAACACACACACACACAAACACACATTACTACACACAATGGGAGAGCTGGTCTCATCTCGTTACTCCTCCAGGACATCTTCACATCTTCATTTACATAACACACACTCACACACACATCCCATGTTTCTGCATTACCCTCTTTGCCTCTCTGTCTTGTTCTGGTTTCCTCTACTTCCTCTCCCTGGCTGGATTTCCTGTTGAGTTCAATCTTGCTCTGAACGCAGGAAATTGAAGGCTTCTTGGTGTTTCCTGAAGAAGGATTGAGAGTGACGACCGCATGCCTCATTTTTTCCCATCTTTTCCTTCCTCCTGCACACCTTATCCTACCAAATCCCCACACACAACCCTTGACACACCACTAACCTCCCCTGTACAGCTGGCATATGTGTATATAAGCAATGGTTTAATGTTGTCACATTTGTCTGCCTTTGGTGGGTTGAAAGGACTCCCTGCAGGAACCGTACGCTGGAATGAACCCTTCAGAGTTCGTCTGCTCTCTGGTTTCATTTCATAAAGAGTGAAATGCACGCACACACACACACACACACACACACACACAGCAAAAAATAGTTTGTATTATGTGTCTGTTTTATCAGGTTTATTCAGCCACACTAATGTTCTTTTAAAAGCTTCTACACTGTCACATTCGGACCTCACTCTTGCACAGTATACTATACTGTCAGACCTCGCTCATGTGCTCTATTCTGTCAAACCTCACTCGTGTGCACAATACTGTCACATTCTCCTCAGACCACACTTGTGTGCACTATACTGTCAATCCTGTCAATACTGTCAATGTTTGAGCCACACTCCACGAGTCTGGCTTCCGCGACTATACACTCATAGAAGCTTAGTCTGGCCAACCTACCGTACTACCAGCTATCTGAGAGTCGGGCTTAACCTGCATCTATCCGATGCCTCAATGGCGCTGGGGGGGGAAAGCTCATTTCTCATTGGTGCCCGATTTTTCAGGACAGTAAATTCATTAAAACGGAAGGTTGGCCAGACTGACTTGCTTTGAATTGAATGTAGCATCACAGGAAGTATGACTTTATCAAAGTGTCCTTGAGCATACTTACCCCAGATTGCTATAATGTCAAACCTTATGAGCACTATACTGCCAAACCTTACTCATGTGCACTATACTGTCAAACCTTACTCGTGTTCACCACTGTATACTGTTAAACATTACTCGTAACATTAGTATAGGCCTACTGTCAAACCTTACTTGTGTGCATTATACTGTCAAAGATTACTCTTATGCACTATAGGCCTACTTGTGCAGGATACTGTCAGGTTATATGTATAAACAGTTACAGGTACAGTAATTAAATGCCAAATACTATCACTCACTTGATCTGGTTCAGAATCTGTTGACGCACTATAGAAAACACGGACAAACACCATAAAACAGAGCTCCAGTATGCACTGATTGAAATGCATAGATAAGATGTATGCCATGACAGCCTGTATAAATGTACACACAGCGATCAAGGTATCAAGTGCCTGTATGTACATGTATGTTATAGACATGATCTCAAAGAATATGGCTGTGTGTCTATGCAGAAATCGATGCATAAAGTATAGCGATTTTATAGCAATTTGATCTTTATATGGACGTGATCTTTCAATGTTCAAGAATGAGCTCAGATGGGATGCCGGATGGTGAATGAGTTTAATGGCTTTAATGTCATTTTAATTCCCCGCTTCAGAGACATGGGTTCCCCATGACTCCCGCCATAAAGCAGTGGGAGAGGAGGAGACATATTTCTCTTAATCACACGCCCGTGTCTAGGGCCTCGCGCTTTCTGACAGATCACACAATCACCTGAACGCAAGCCAGGGACATGCCTTTGTGTGTGTGTGCGTGTGTGTGTGTGCGGGATTCAGGTGTGTTTCACCCACACAATGGAATGTTAGCCAAGGAGACGTGTGTGTGTGTGTGTGTGTGTGTGTGTATGTGTGTGTGTTTCAGGTGTGTTTTACTCACACATTGGAATGCGAGCAAAGGAGGCCAATTCATGTACACCCTGCACGTGTGTGTGTGTGTGTGTGTGTGTGAGTGAGTGAGAGAGAGAGAGAGAGAGAGAGAGAGAGAGTTTTTTCATGTTGGCTTCATTCTGAAGTGAACATATTGCATGAACCTGTAGACGTCTGTGGTGAAATATAGTGCCATTTCTGTCTGTGATTAATGGCAGTAATTACATATCTGTATTCACCTCTGGGGACTTCACAGTCCTGTGGAGACATACACAGACATGCACACACACACGCACACACACACACACTTCCTTATCTTGTTCTCCCAGCTCTTTTGTGCAGCTCCAGGTGAATCCTGTTCTAGTCTTTAGTTCCTGTTGAATGTCATCCATATTAGAGCTCTAGTGGATATTTGATCTCTATTAGCCCTACAGAGTGTGGGAAGAGTTGGGAGAATTATGGGACGGTGCTGGCGTTGTAGAGATGAAGACGTTCAGTCTGTTGTCCGTTGCTCTGTTTGCATTCATCCTCATTGCTCCTCCATTAGATCCACACAAAAGAATCTACAAAGTCCAATGTGTGTGTGTGTGTGTGTGTGTGTGTCTGTCTGTCTGTCTGTTTGTGTTTTTGTGCGTGTTTGTGTGTGTATGTGTGTAAGTGTGTGTGTAGACTGGAACACGCGTCATGTAACCCTTTGTCAAGAGGATGGAAAATCATTCATATGCCGTGTCTGCAACATGTGTCTCGGCCCAAGACGAGATGTCCTGGCACGTGATGTACTCGGTAATTACGATGCTACATTGTTAAACAATTGTAACTACGAAATTAAGCTACAGCTATCAGCTAACGACTGAAATTAACCCTGAACTAGATTTTAAGAAACATTGATAGCTGTTATCAAGCTTGTTACCTTGGGTAAACAAGTGTAACTATGCTACACAACTAATACTTAAGTCTGATATCAATCTCGCGTACTGTACTTCACAAAATTGAGAATGTGGCCTGATTAAGAGTGAGCGGGTTGTTAATATGGTAAGTCCTCTGTGTGTTTGGTTCATTAGCTGAGCTGCCTGGATGAATGTGATAATAAGAACTAACTGATACACAGGAGAGACTCAAACAGCTAAATGCAGTACACAGTGTGTAGGGGGAGGGGAGGGGTCAAAGGTCAGGTCTAACCATCCCTAGCGACATGATCTTGACCTCCTGATCTCCTTGGGTGTTGTGTAAGATATGTTTTTTTTTTTTTGTTCTGAGGGGGTGTAGTGTGATTCTCTCTCTCTCTGCGTATGTGTTGTCATATTAGTTGTCAAGACCAAGCTTTAAGTTAATTAAGCCAGCAGGAGTGGCAGGAGTGTGTGTGCATTCATGTGTTGTCCATGTGTTTTTGTGTTACGTGGTGTGTGTGCATGTGTGTGTGCATGTGTGTGTGTGTGTGTGTCAATGGAGCATGGCTCATAGCACCCCTGGCTGTCACTCAGGCTCTCATTACCTGAAATATCGATCCTCATGCTGACAAGGCACTCAACACAATGAGCGACTGGGAATCGTGTGTATGTGCATGCCAATAAGTGTGTGTGTGTGTGTGTGTGTGTGTGTGTGTGTGTGTGTGTGTGTGTGTGTGTGTTCGGGTGGGTGAGTGGGGGGAGGGGGAGAAAAACAAGGGTATCTATGAGACAAAGAAGACATATAAGTAAACATACATCCCTCTTTGACAAGAGATGCCAAGTTTGTGTGACAGAGACAGAAAGACTGTGTGTAAGCATGGCTGCTTGTGTGTGTGTATGTGTGTGTTTGTTTGGGTGTGACCTTAGGTATATGAATATGTCTATTTTGCTTGTGTGTGTGTGTGTGTGTGTGTGTGTGTGTGTGTATGTGTGTGTACTCTCAGGGGAGCTGAATTATCATGCAGGTAAATACTCCAACAGCACCCAGTGCAGTTGATTGGGTTCCTTCCGGGCGTCCACACCTTAATGGAGGAATATGAAACACTCACACACACACACACACACACACACACACACACACACACAACACGCACATGCACACACACACACACAGAGGCCTTAATGGAGGAATATGAAATCTTTCTGAGCCAATATATATGCTGAGCAGTTAGGAGCAGAGGAGGAGGGGAGGGCATGGGAAGAGAGGAAGAGGAAAGGGAAAGGAGGGTGGGAGAGAGGGAGGGAAGGAGGGTGGGAGAGAGGGAGGGGAGGAGGAGGGGAGAGAGGGAGAGAAAAGAGGAGGGGAGAGAGGGAGGGAGAGGAGGAGGGTGAAAGAGGAGTTAGTAGAGAGAGAAAGGAAGAGGAGAAGGGAGTAGAGGAAGAGAAGAGAGAGGAGTTGTGAAGCGAGAAGACCAAGAGAAGAGTAGAGGGGGAAAGTGGAGAGCAACAGAGCAGATGAAGAGAGGAGGATATAAGAAAGAGAAGAAAATGGTAGCAGAGGAAAAGGGGTGAAAGGAGAGAAGGACCGAAAAAGCGGAAGAGAACTCATGAGGGAAGATGAGAGAGAGAGAGAGAGAAATAGAGAGAGAGAGAGAGAGAAAGAAAGAAAGAGAGAGAGAGAGAGAGAGATGAAAGCCGTGACCTATTTGAGCCTGAATCCTAAGGGTTGCTGCTTGGATCCCAGACCAGTAGACCACAGCTGTAGTCCCCTTGAGCAGAGCACTAAACCCTTTACTTTTTCCTCACTATAGCAACCAGCCCATTGAGCCAGGGTTAGTGTGTGTGTGTGTGTGTGTGTGTGTGTGTGTGTGTGTGTGTGATTCACCTCACTGTGTGTAGACACCCAATTTCCCCTACATGATCAAAACAGTGCATAAACTCATGTATTTCATTAATTTTAAAGAGCTGCAGCAGGTAGAAATATCGCTCCTTTTTTTGTCTTCTCTTCCCTTCTTGTTTGTGTATGTGTCTGAAAGAGAGAGAGAGAGAAAGAGTGTTACAGAACAAATTTAGTTTGATAAGACTGTTTTGTGTGTGTGTAAAAAAGAGAAAAGAGTCTTACAGAACAAATCTTGTTTGATAAGACTACTATTGTGTGTGTGTGTGTGTGTGTGTGTGTGTGTGTGTGAGTGAGAGAGAGACAGAGAGGGAGAGACAGAGAGATAGAGTTAAATCTCGTTTGATAGGAGTATATGTCTGTGTGTGTGTGTTTTGTTTGCACCTTGCAGAAGCAATCTTGTTTGATAATACTGCAGCATTTGTTGCTTGTTATCCAATCCCAATCACACAGCCAATTTCCCATTGGAAAGTTCCATCTCCAGTAAAATCACACAGGCCGTTTGTGGTGAAGACAACCATATTCAGGTTTATTTGCCCTCAGATGTTTGCTTCCTGGACTGCCTCTAAATTGTTATACAAAGCTAAACTAGCATAATAAGTGCTTGTGTTTCTGTACCAATATGTTTTGCTCCCTAGACAGTTTATTTTACTTTCATTTTTTTCTTTGTCTGTTTTTGTATATTTGCTCTTTTTTCATTTTATTTTTACATCCAACGCAAAACCCTGTTATTTTGTTTGCTGAAATCTGCAAGTCTTCTGGATGCAAGCCTACTGTATCTATCTGGGGGGGTCTAAGTGGATATTTGACTGTCAGGCCTGGTTAAAAGAAACCAAGATAACCCTAACAACAAATTTGACAGTAATTTCTAATGATAGAAGAATGACAGTAACTGATTTAAGGTCAAGCACGTTTTAAGGAGCTTCTCCATTTCCTCTCACTGTACTTCAGCAGGTTTAATATATTACTTATATTAGCCACCTGCTTGAAATACTCCCCTTGATAAAGGAATGGTGATGGTGTAGTAGTCTATGGTGGGTCATTCTTTTGAAGGACTAAAGAATCTCTTTCTCTCTCTCTCTCTCTCTCTCTTTCACACACACAAAATTACACAAATGTGCATTCGTACAAAAGCGCATCACATATTCATTTTGCAGGGATTAACCCTGTGCATTTACTTTCTGTAGTTGGCATGGCAACAGTCACCGATAGATTGCAGTGCACGGGACACACGCTAATAACAGACCTCAACCATGAATGTCCACTCTCCATCAGTCACACATTCTCTAGAGCCCTTCAAACACACACACACAGTCAATCAGAGTGCTCTTGGTTCTTGTAAAGCACTCTGATTACGTACACACACACACACACACACTCCAAAATCCTCAGAATACATATCGAACTCAAGTAAAGCACTGTACTTGACACTCACACACACGCACACACACATTCACACACTCTCTCTCTCTCTAGAGCTCTCTAAACACACACAGACTCTTAACCAGAAAGCTCTGATCCGACACACTCTTTGTGTTGGTCATACTACTATTAACAGGGCAAAGTAAACACACATCCAGAGCTCTGAGATAAAAACAACACAACACATTCCAAAAAAAAGCACTTAACCCACCCAACCACCAACACACACAAACAACAACAACAACAACAACAACAACAACAACAACACAACATGCACAAACTTGGCAGCGACAGAGTGAATTTAAAAAGCCCAACCACTGCATTATCTGGCAAACATATGGGAGCAGCCTTGGCCTAAAGACTTTCAGGAAGTGTTGACGGACGCCGGCTCAATCTCTGACCTATTGTGCATGGCTAAAGTGCCCTTAACCAAGGCACCTAACCCCTGACTGCTCCCTAGGCACTGCCCTAGCAGGCAACCTACTGCAGTGGGTAAGTGTATACTTCACTTCACTGTGCAAGTTTTTCATACTTTGGATTAATTCAGTGCATTGGATGAATGCAGAGATAAACATTTCTCTCACGGGATCAATAGACTATAAATTATTTTTATATACCTTGCACATTAAAAATGTTAAAGAGTATAAATGCTTACATACTTTTTTAATGTTAGAGAGTGTATCATACTTCATTAATGTTGAAGCGCATACAGCTTACATCATTAATTTTAAAGAGTACATGTATTTAAATACTTCATTAATGTTAAAGAGTATACATACTTATATCTTTAAAAAGTAACAACACACACCACTCTCACTACTTCCAATGGACTCAACTTATATTCACTGATCTTTTTGTCTCTTTCACCAAATGTATATACCGTACAAGGAGTTCAGATGCAAAACACTGTGTAGGTCCATTGAATTTACAGCTTTATTATCTAACTTCAGTTTTGGGTATTTATTTACTTGATAATAAATATTAAACCAATGTTTAGGAGAAATTACTTATAATTCAAAAGCATTTATAATGAGGGATTTAATGGGTTTTGCATTTATATAATGTCATAGAACACAGAAAACTACTTCTGCGCAGTGTGTTTACAGTGATGTTTTTACCTGTGTGTGTGTGTGCATAAAGAGATGTCTATTTCATTATTTGTGTGTGTGTGTGCGTTTCTGTGGTGAGTCATTGGGCCTTGCTCTATCTCTGTCAGGCTGTCCTGCATTGCCCCATCATTTTCATGAGTCAGAGAGATGGCACATATCATCTCCCTCTTTAGCACTGATGAATGCAATCACATCACACAAACACACACACAAACACACACACACACACACACATTTGGATCTCTTGATCCAGATGGCTCTGTGTTAGCAGGGTATTGACCCCATGGCAGCGAGTACTGTACCCCTGTGAGAGATTGATGATGCTGATGAAGCCCTTGTCTAGTTTTGAACGCGCTTTCTGTTTACAGCTGAACCTCAAACTGTGAAGATGAACAGCATTGTGCTCCCAACTCAACCAAAATGCCATTTTCTACCCTAAAACTACATACAGAGTGTACTAGTGCTTGTAAGTGTACCAAGGGTCTGATTTTACAAGACTCATTTACAATTACACTCATTGTACAGTACAATTACATTTAGCAGACTATTTATTCCGCCCAACTGACTTACATTTTTCAACTATCAATTAGCAATTAGCCAGAGTCAGCCTCCCAGAGAGCAACTTAGGGATACAAGAAGTGCCTTCGCTAACCAGGTTCCTTAAAGCAACACGACACCGTATTTCAATATTGAAATATGTTCTTCGCCTTACTTAGACGAGTTGATACATACCTGTCATACCTGCACGCAATTGTTCTGGTGCGCAATGCTACTTTGTTAGCATTTAGCTTAACCTATTTCTTTCAATGTGTACCAAACAGCCTTATAGTTAGAAGCGACTAAGCAAATCCACGTCTTTCTCATTTACATGTGGCTACTCGAAAAGTTATTTAAGATTGCTGTGGTGACACAAAATAAAACGTAGCGATTTTCTAAGCAGGTAAAAAGAAAACTATGTATGGCAGAAGAACACTTGGGAACACTTCGCCATCGGTGCAGTAATATCCTCACTCCTGAAAAATCTTCTCCCCCAAGGATGTTACTGCGCTGACGGCGAAGAGCTCCCAAGTATTTCTCCGCATAAAATATTGTGTAATGTAAAACGTTATTATATTGTATAACGTCATTATATTGGGTAGTGTGTGTGCCACTTTATAGTAGTACATTTTACACTGTTTTTGGTGTTAATGTCTGCTATATTACAAATTAGAAACATCCGATCAGACCCTGAACGTTTATTACACAATTAGCCTTATTTTCCTATGACTATGACATATAATTTTGTAGGTATTCACTCAGACATTTTTGATTAAATTGATTAAATAACAAATTAATTAAATTGATTTACCTTTTGACTATTTACCTTTTGATAGATTTTTGTTCTACTTGGTTTAGGCATGTTAATGACCTATGATAATGTTTTCCTTGTATAGCTTCAGATCTTTGAAATAAATCACAAACATTACCTTTCAATTTCTAACAGAGCTTGTGTTGAACTGTTACTTGGTGGTGCATTCCATTTTTTTTTTTTTTTGCCATTGGGATAATCCATATTATTTTGCATATAATGCAATGCACATAATTACTGTAGAGACAATTATTCAGTTTGACGATTGCGATAGTTTCAATTTCAGATACCTTTGAGACGTGAGAGATGTTAAGATGTTGTGTTTCTCTCATACAGAGCAAGATTACTATGGCAACAACACATCATCAGTAGGGTAAAACTAACCTGTCGCATGAAGGTCTAATCCCAGATCACTTTCCCTGTTAGTGGGTGAACAATCCAACGTTCTGTGAATTCAGATTCAAAATGATAAAGTAGAATGTGCCGACATCGAAGGATCAAAAGGCGATGTCACTATAAACACCTGGCCACGTAAGACATAAGGTTATTTATGTGTGTTCTGAACAATAAAACACATACGGCTGGGTAAATATAATCCTAACAAGACACTGAAGTGTCTCGGTGGAGGAGAACAATAGATGAGGCCGTGGCGAAGTTGAAAGCCTACTATCTCAACACGTTATTAGGACAGGGAGAACAACCATACAGTACTTTGGTAATACTTTGGCATTATTATTACAGTATTAATTGAAATGTAAGGGTTAAAGTCAGGGACAACAAGCTCTCTCTGTCTGTCTCTCTCCCTCTCTCTGTCTGTCTCTTTCTTTATTTCTCTCTTGCTATACTGTAGATGTATAGATATGTAGTAGTTCTTTAAAATGGTACTTAGAATTTAATTCATTCATAATGGTATCTAAATGTACACATATTTGTATACTAATAGTCTATGGAAATTAGTTGTATTGGTCTGGGAAAACAATTTCATGTTTGGTAGAATCACCTTCCTATGGCAGCTCTGCTGGCAGCCTTCTACTGTATATGTTCTATATGTAATGCATTTCTAAGTCCAGGTGTGTGAGTTTGTGTGTGTGATTGTGTGTGTGTGCATGTCTGGCTGTGTGGGCATTGTTCTGCACTGTTGAAATTGTGCTTTAATGGACAGACACACACACACACGCACACACACACAATTATAAATAGGAAGGTTTCTCTCGGGCATGTCACAATGATATGCTCAGTTATTTACTGTATGTTGTATACCACATACAGTTACACACAAACTCACACACACACATACACTGACACTCACACACACACTTGGTTAACAGATGTGGGTTCAGATGGAGAGAGGAGGTGTTGCTCTGAGTTTACTCTTTAAAATACACACATGCACAAATGCACACACACACAAAACACGGTCACACACAAACACTCATACATACAGTACACACATGGTTGGTTAACAGATGTGAGTTCAGATGGAGAGAGGACAGGCTGCTCTGAGCTCACACACACACACACACATACACACAAATACATCCGAACAAGCCCACCTGGTGAAACACACATAAAGACACACACACACACACGCAAAGACACACACAACACACATACATGCAAACTAGCTCACCTGGTGAGACAC
>JAGFZM010005073.1:0-10963 GCA_017657215.1 Limnothrissa miodon | reverse complement strand
ACACACACACACACACACACACACACACACACACACACACACACACACACACACTTTTCCTTCTGTGTGCTCCATCAGTGTTGTCTCTGTCCATCCTTTCTACTTGACTACCATTTCTTCACTCTCTCTCTTTCTCTCCATCTTTCACCCTTTCCAGTCCATTTCACTTATTCATTCACCCATTGGCTCTCTCTCCCTTCACCCCTCTCCCTCTTACCCTCTCTCGTTTCTCTTTTCTTTCCTCTTCCTTCCTTCCCATTTCATCACTCTTTTCCTCCTTTGTTTTTTTTCTCTGACTCCTGCACTCCATTCATCTATTCATCTCTCTCTTGCTCTCTCTCTCTCTCTCTCTCTCTCTCTCTCTCTCTCTCTCTCTTTATTCTCAATTTCATTCCCTTTTCCTTTTCTCTTTTTGCACAGTCACCTATCCCCCCCCCCTGCCTAGAGCATACAAGCATATGGGCAAAGCCGACAGAGCTTTATCTTAAAGCCAAAGAGCTTGCTTTGTCTTGTTCCAGTTTCTCTCCGATATTGCTCACTACAAATGTTTAAAGTGTTCTTAATTTCTTTTGCTGTAAAACACTGTACATTACCAAAACACTACACTATGTTGTTGCCCATTGCTGGCATCCTTGCAGGTGGGACTCTCCTGGGACACCTCCCAGCATTTGCTTTTTTTTTGGGAGAGAATTCCCTAACTCCCATCCAACAGAGAGACAAACAGCCTCTCAGAAAGCCCAAAGGGATGGGCCTGAGGGTGGATGGGAAATTGAGTTTATTTGGCTAAGAGGGCTGTCAAAACGTGTTTGTGGACTCTGTTAGACTACTGGGATTCTCTGAAGTGTATTCTACAGTAGAAGGCACCAAGGGCTGATGGGAAATGGGGTTTATTTGGCTCAGAGGACACAGTGAGGTATCTATTTGTCTCTGGGGGCTACTGTGAATCTCTGCTGCAGTCTACAGTGAGGGCTGAGTTCAATTGGCTCGGGTAGCTAAGAGAGGTATCTGTTTGGCTCTGAAGGCTACTGAAAAACATAGTTTATGGATGATGAGGTACAGTGTTCAAGGCTTTGCGTCTGATTACAAGTTTTTGACTCTAAGCTGTAATCTGTCTGAGAGCTCTCAGCGCTGACGGATGATGGGAAATAGTGTTTGAGAGGGATCCTGGGAAATAGAGTTCATTTGACTCAGGGGTCTGTCTGGCTCTAAGGAAAACAGGAAACTGCTGCTTTAACACTCTGGGTTTTGCCAGGCTCTGAAGGCTGCTGTGAATTTTTTTTTTTTGGGTTCTGAGGTGCAGTCTGCAAGGCTCCAAGGATTGATGGGAAATGGAGCCTTGAGACACAAGGCTTGGAAGGCTCTAAGGGCTGCCGAAGGTGTAGCTCAGAAGGCTTATGGGAGATGGAGTTTTTTTATACTCAGAGAACTGAAGGGAAATGCACTGCAAAATTCTAGTTTGCCTTTCTGTGTCAGCCTGATTATTTGGATTAAGTTCTTTGTCTCCTTTCCCCCCTTTTCTGTTCATCTCTCCTCTCCTATTCCCCTCCCCTATCCTCTTCTTCTCCCTCTCTCCCTCTCCTCTTCCCCTCCTTCCCGCTACTATCACACCCTTTACTTTGCTCTCATATTCTTGCTTTACCTTTTCTCTCGTTGTCTCTCTTCTCCTCTGCTCTCCATCCTTTCTTCTCCACTCCTGCTGCTCGTTTGTTCCTCCTCTCTTTTTCCTTTCATCTATTCATATTTCTCCTCTCTACTCCTTCCTCCTCTTCTCTTCTCTTTTCCACACCACTCCCTTTCCTCCTCTTCCTCCCCTGTCTGTGGTTGTGTGCTGCAGGTTTCCTGAGTACGGGGGACCAGGCAGCCAAGGGGAATTATGGGTTGTTGGACCAGATTCAGGCTCTCAGGTGGATCAAAGAGAACATCCAGGCCTTCAAAGGAGACCCCAAGAGAGTCACCATCTTCGGCTCAGGCGCCGGGGCCTCCTGTGTCAGTCTGCTCACGCTGTCACACTACTCAGAGGGTAAGACACACACATGCACACACACACACACACACACACATGCACAATCACATACACACATACACTGTCTCTCACACGCATGCATCCGCATGTAATCACCGACACAGAGACACACATTGGTATGTACACGCTCACACATACACGCACACACAGATGTCTCTCACACACACAATGACACACTCACAATGTGCATGCTCATATATCCATACAAACATTACCTTAACAGAAAACATAACAGCAAATAGAACAATAGAAGGAGTCCCTGTAGTAAAACTATTCAACCCTATCAGTGGAAACTATTCAGAATGCCAACTTGCCTGTTCTCTGTTTATGACTGCTTACACACACACACACACACACAGACAGAAACAGAAACCTCAATTTCATTTCCATCGTTCCGAGACAACAGAAAGAGGTAATAAGCATTCACATGACCACAGGGTGAAGTGAATTAGCTTTGTCACACACAGGCATGCATACACGCACACACATACACACACACACACACACACACACACACACACACACACACACACACACTTTCATCCTTCACTATCAATTTTCTGGCGTTTATTAAAATAACACATGGCAAAATGCATTTAAGCATGGTGGTAATTTATCATTTCACAGCCAAACGTCTTTCCAGTATAATTAGCTAATTTCTTACTCCGAGCTGTCTCAACATTTTAGCTTCCATTTCACTCTCCTTCTCTCTACGTTCATTATTTCTCTCCCGCGTTCGCTGAGCTGTGCACACTGCTTCCTGGCTGTATGAGAAACAGCCCTTGAACTGTAACTGCCACCATTGTTGTTTTTTTTTTTTTTGTTAATTTCTAGAAGTAGCCTCTGGTTAGTAACTCCCGACACTTGTTAATGGCGCCAACATGGGTGATTCTGGTTCATTAAAGCGTGTCAGAAGCGCTCCACTCACTTGGCTCGACGGGCTATTAAAAAGGCAGATTGGCCACCATATGCATCGGGTGCATGTGGGCGCGTGTGATTTGTTAGCATCTTGCGGATGGGTGCTGGAGTGTTGTGGCAGCCATCTTAGGTGTGGCGTCATGGGCAGGAGAGCCGGAGCAGCCATCTTAGGTGGGGCGACAGAGATTAGGAGAGTGCAACCTTCATCAACCCCCCCCCCCCCACACACACACACACACACACACACACAAACACCTCTCTCTCTCTCCTGTCTCTCTCTCTCTCTTATTGTCTCTCTGTCTCTCTCGTTGCAGAGGTTGAAGATGACTCACACACACTCACACACACAAGGCAGTGTTCTCAAAATTTCGAATGTTCTCACAATATAAACACACACTATCCGGTATACTCACATACACACACACATATACAGTAAACAGGGTGAGAAATCCTTTGCATGCAGTGTATACACAGAGTTTATGTACACAATGCTGTAAACACTCATCTACAGTGAATACTAATTCTACATGCACGAGTGTCCTGCCAGGGGCTGTTAGAGAGTTAGTCTGTGTGTGTGTATGTGTGTGTGTGTGTGTGTGTGTGTGTATGTGAGACGGAAGAAGGGTAACACACACTCCTCACATCGTCCTGGTTGAGTCAGCCGCCTTTCTTCTCAGCTAGAGTAAAAATAGAACTCACGGACCGATAACAGACACACACACACACACACACACACACACACACACACACAGAGGCAGATCCAGGCTGCCTCCCTGCCATGCCGTGTCCTATTTCTGCTGACTGATGGTGGGGAAGCATCTCCCAGAGAGCCTCACTGAAGAACAGCCCTGGAGGGTTAACATAAACACACTCAACTGTATCTGTGTGTGTGTGTGTGTGTGTGTGTGTGTGTGAGTGTGTGTGTGTGTGTGTGATGCAGACAGGAGGCGACAGATAACATGTTTCACAACGTAATGAGGCACTAAAAGCGCAACATACATATACCACTTCAGACAAACTGCAGAGAGGAAACACACACACACACACACATGTCACACAAACACACACACACACACACACACACATATCATGCCATACACAGTATGCAATACATGACAGGCGACAGGCAGAGAAAAAGAGATACCTCCACCCCATGAACACACACACACACACACTCACACACATCATGCCATACACAGTATGCAATACATGACAGGCGACAGGCAGAGAAAAAGAGATACCTCCACCCCATGAACACACACACACACACACACTCACACACATGCATTTAGACACATACACAACACTTCATTAACTATATATAAACAGTAAGGCAGTGGCAGATTAATATATCTTAGATGTGCTGTTGGCACTCAAACACAAACACACACACACACACACACACATGAAACACACACTCCTACAAAGTTTCTCACTGAGTTTGGCAAGTTAATTAGCTGCACTGTGTGATGCCCCCAAATAAAGTCTCCAAATGGGCTCATTTTGTGTTGATTCATCTCAGATAGACACAGGCACAGACACACACACACACACACACGTCCTCATTCTGTGTTTATTTTTCACTCGTCCTTTTTCCCCTTTCCCTTTCCCCTCCATCCTTACCTCCTCCCTCACCTCCACTCCTCCTCTCTGCTTTATCTCTCTCTCTCCCTCCCTCCCTCCTTCTCCTTCCCTCTCTCTCGCCTTCACTCCCTACCCATAATCTCTGTTCTAAAAACTCCTCTCTCCTCCCTTTTCCTTCCTGTCTCTCTCCTCTTCTTCCTCCACTGGCTTCCCCTTTCTTCTTCTTCCTCCTCCTCCTCCTCTTCCTCAGACCTGTTCCAGAAGGCCATCATCCAGAGCGGCACGGCTCTGTCCAGCTGGGCCGTGAACTACGAGCCGGCCAAGTATACGCGTCTGCTGGCCGAGAAGGTGGGCTGCAACATGCTGGACACCATCGACCTGGTGGAGTGCCTGCAGAACAAGAACTACAAGGAGCTCATAGAGCAGTACATCACACAGGTACACGCGCAGGTACACAAACACAGAGACACACACACACACACACACACACACATACACACACACACATATAGACACAAACCACACTCTCTTTCTGTCTCTCTTTCACTCACACACACATACTGTAGAGGCAAGCTCACACACACACACACACATACACATACACACACACATATAGATACAAACCACACTCTCTTTCTGTCTCTCTTTCACTCACACACACATAGAGGCAAGCACACACACACACATGCACAAACACGCACACACACACACAGAGTGTCTTTCTCTCTGTCTCTTTCTGTCCCTCTCCTACACACACACACACAGAGTCTGTCTCTATCACAGGAACACAGACACACACACATATGCATACGAGCACATACACACATGCATACACACATTTCTACACCTTAACATACCCTTGTGCACCAAGCAGGCCAAGTATCACATCGCCTTTGGGCCCGTCATCGACGGCGACGTGATCCCGGACGACCCGCAGATCCTCATGGAGCAGGGCGAGTTCCTCAACTACGACATCATGCTGGGCGTCAACCAGGGCGAGGGCTTCAAGTTCGTGGACGGCATTGTGGACAGCGAGGACGGCGTCTCGGCCAACGACTTCGACTTCGCCGTCTCCGACTTCGTGGACCACCTGTACGGCTACCCGGAGGGCAAGGACACGCTGCGTGAGACCATCAAGTTCATGTACACCGACTGGGCCGACAAGGAGAACCCGGAGACCCGACGCAAGACCCTGGTGGCGCTGTTCACCGACCACCAGTGGGTGGCGCCAGCGGTGGCCACGGCAGACCTCCACGCGCAGTACGGTTCGCCCACCTACTTCTACGCCTTCTACCACCACTGCCAGAGCGAAATGAAGCCCAGCTGGGCTGACTCGGCGCACGGAGACGAGGTGCCGTACGTCTTCGGCATCCCCATGATCGGGCCCACCGACCTCTTCAACTGCAACTTCTCCAAGAACGACGTCATGCTCAGCGCCGTCGTCATGACCTACTGGACCAACTTTGCCAAGACGGGGTGAGGACTAGCTGTGCGTGCGTGTGTGTGTGTGTGTGTGTAGTTATAAGTAAGTGCTTCTGTGCATGTGCGTTTGTATTTAAATTGTATGTGTGTGTGTTTGTGTGTGTGTGTTTATATTAAGTTTGGAAGATATTTTTCTGTCTATACATATACATCCATTTGTGTGTGTGTGTTTGTGTGTGTGTGTATTATGAACTGGTGGAATAGTGCCATGTAGCAGCTTGCTCAAGAGAGGATATGGGTCTGATCCAGCAGTGTGCTGCTGCTGCTGCTGTGTGTGTGGGTGTTTGTGTGTGTGTGTGTGGGTGTGTGTGTGTGTGTGTTAGAGAGAGAGAGAGAGAGAGAGAGAGAGACTGAGATCAGGCTGTGCTGTGCTGTAGGGGTGTGTGTTTAACACACTGTCTTCCATCTGTCAGCCAACATGTCTTCAAAACAGATTTCCGTCCCCAGGCAGTGTGTGTGTGTGTGTGTGTGTGTGTGTGTGTATGCTTCAAGAAGACCTGTTCTTACGTAGGTGTGTGAAGCAGCAACTTTAGTCTGACTGGGCAAGGTTGTGTTCAGTCACACAACGAAATTCACTACAGCTGTCTCCGGGTCTGAATCTATAAGTGAAGCCCAGTGATGTCTCATTATGTGTGTATGTGTGTGTATATGTGTGTATGTGTATATGTGTGTGTCTTTACCTTAAAAAGACACACACACAAACACTCACACATGCACACATAAAAACATGCACACACACACTGACACACACACACACATATCTCCTGGGCACCTCTCCAAACTGATGCCACCTTGGCAGCAAGACAGATTGTCAGCTTCATCAACAGCTGGCTGTGCAGTTTTGTTCTCTCTCACTCTGTGTGTGTGTTTGTGTGTGTGTGTCAGCGATAGCTGAAGTACTGTAGGAACAGAAAGCAGCTAGTCTACTGTCAAATAACACAGATTCTGCTGTGTGTGGGTATGTGTTGTTTGTTTGTATTTATCAGCACACTATTTGTCTGAATGTCATACATTACTTTAATGAAGAATGTTTAAGACTTAGCCTTTGTCACTAATTGAAATGTGCTGTGGATTTAATTGTCCTTTGTTTTTTATTAGTTTGGAGAGAGAGCTTGCGTACGTATCTCTTTGTCTCTCTCTCTCTCACACACACACACACACACACACACACACACACACACACACACACACACACAAACACAGACACACACAAACACACACATACACTCTCTCTCTCACTCACTCTCTTTCTCTCCAAACCATAGGATTAAGACCATTTTTACTATAGTTGTATTGATAAACATATAAATCAAGACAAAACAAAACATAACAAAATAAGAGCTTTTGGCTTTGGTTTGGTTTGGTATAGGAGTTTACAGTACAGATTTCTTTAATTTGGAATGGGAGGGCGAAAATATTATCTCATTAAATCAATGTATTCTGTCAGTAAATGTGCAATAAAGATTGGAAATGTGCAATCAGAACTCTTTCCTCCAAGCCGAGGTGTCTGACAAGGCTGTGTAATGAGCTACGCACTTTTCAGTCTTTGGACCAACAAATTGGCTGAAAAGTTTGAAAACTTGGCCTAGAGATGTCAGACTATGCACTCACTGGAAGCAGCATGCAGTTGAGACAGCACTGAATTACATCACTGAATGAAGTCTGTACACACACCCAGGGGGGGTGAATGGAATATTAAAGTCAACAAAGTTTGCAAAACATGGAAAAGCATTAAAATGAGGAAGGAAAATGAAACATGTTTTAGAGGAAGTCTACAAGACAGCACATTCAGCAGCAAAATATGTGTTAACATGCCTTTAAGACAAGGCAAAGGTTAGTACCTAGAAACAGGAAATTCATCCATGTACCCCTTTCTATTCAATGAAATATATATTTATATATTTAAAAGCCAGTGTCCTTTTCCATGCTGTGGTATGCTGGGGAATGCATGAAGAAAAGGGATGCTGTATGACTGGAGATAGAAGGACCCTGAGCAGGCTGCTTTTCTATACTGGATAATGGCAAACACCCCTGTACACTAGTCTTTCCAATCACAAGAGCGTGTTCAGTAACAGACTCCTCTCTGTTCCTCTGTTCCAAAACATACAGGCTGTATAGGTCATTTGTACCTACTGCAGGGTAATCCAGCTCTTCAAAGTCATACAGAAAGGGGGATGCGTGTTAGACTTCAGGTCTTAGGTCTATATAATTATGTCCAATATCTGTTATATACAATTAAGTATATAATGAACTATTTTGTGTTCCTTTATATCACGTCACTATTTTGTGTGCTTGGAAATATTGTGAAATTGGCTAGTCATGCCAACAAACAGTGATGGGCAAGTTACTCTGGAAAAGTAATCCGATTACTGATTACTAATTACTCGGTTCAAAAGTAATCCAATTACTGATTTCTTCCACAAAAAGTAATCTAATGTATTACTTTTAGTTACTTTTTGTGACGACAATGTATTTCCACAATACTTAATCCACTTCATATCACCATCAATTCAGTTCTTAAGAAACAACAACAACAGAGGTGAAGATAATAGGGATGTTAAACGGAGACCGTGGTTGACTGTATCAACGTTAAAGCCACTATGTGTAGGATTTATCTTCTATTTATCTTCGTCTTTTATTAAAAAAACATTTTTTATTTTAAAAATATAATGTAAAACGATGGCAATTACCTCCATGAATAAATTGTAGTGTTCCCGTAAACTTGGTAATTTCCATTTATATATAGATGTGGCTGGGTACCAAATAAGAATATCCATTTTGCGCCAACATTTTCAAAATGAGGACCATGGGAAATGAGGACCATGGGAAGGGAAGGGCTAATACATTTTATTCAAACGTGTGCAGTATACCACTTCGCCGATAGATGGGAGAAATTCTCATACGAAAAAAATAAAACTTACACATAGTGGGTTTAAACAATCAAAATCAACCAAAATATTCTGTAGTCATTAAAAAATTGACCAGTGTGGAGTGTGTGGGTTCATTTCAATTCACACAAACAGATGATCAGATGAGGTAAGTTGTTGGACAGACACAGCATTGTAACCTAGTCTTATTTCTGCATGCGAGCTGCAGTGAATGTGATCTCTAAATTACTAAACGCTATAAAACTACACAAAAACATCTTGGAATGAAATGGCTAATTGTAAAGTGACAATATAAAGTGACAAAAATATCCCTCACACTCAACTTACACAACTCGCCTATTAATAAACCAATAAAAACATTTTCAGGTCACAGGGTTTGTAAGGTTTGCAAGCTCAAAACATGCAAAAAGTAGCCTATGCTAAAGGGATCAGACTAAAACAAGAGGCAGGTGAGTGCACCATGAAACATGCAAAGAAAAGATGTGTATGGGACCATTTCACCAAAAATAATGACACAAATGTACTGGAATTATGTATTGGTATTATTGCAGTCTATTAGACAATATTTCGTATGATGGGCTTGGCTGGGCCAGATGCAGCAACAAACATTCAAAAAAAAAAAGTCTGGTCTTTTAATTGTATTTTGACGGCTTGACTCAACGTTGCCGCAGGCAATAACAAATCTGACAGGTTTACCAACTGACAAATGAGGCTCGGTGGTAGGTCAGGATATTTTTAGTTTTTACCATCCCTACTAGGTAACTCTAAGTATTTTGCGACTAGCCTATGCAGGAAAAGACAAATCCAAATTTGTGGCGGGGGCTGACCACGCTTTCTCCACTAACTTGGCCTTGTCCTTTGAGATGTTTAGATGTTTAGAGGTTTGAAGTTGAACTCTTAGCGGTCGAAAACCTTGTCTCCTTCACATGAGACACAATGTACAGCTATGTTTTCCTCTTAGGTTCTATGAATTTTAAAATAATGTTTGTATTTCCATATGTACGCCTAAAAAGCGCCCTTCTCTCCCTCCGGAGGAGGTATCTCCATGCTGCAGTGTTTGTGTGACTGCTTCTCGGATTGATGACATTACAGCGCTATGTAGAGTGGCAAGCCACCACACACAGCTGCGTCAATTATTTTTCATTATTATTATTTTTGCATAAAACTGGCTAGTCTGACGATTTTAATGCAACACAATAGTAATGTCATGTTAGTCGGGTAGTAACTATAATCTCATTACTGCATTCTAAAATGCAACGCTGTTAGATCACTCAGTTACTGAAAAAAGAATCCAATTACTGTAAGTCACTTTATTGTCAATTTCTCTACATATACTGGACATACAGAGGAATCGAAATTACGTTTCTAGCTATCCCACAGTGATGCGCACGGTCAGGAGAGCCAGAGGCCGCTGCATCTCCACGCGCCACCTATCCATTCACACACAGTCATACACCAGTGGAGGGGATTACCATGCACGGCTCCAGCCTGCCACCAGGAGCAATTTTGGGGTTCAGTGTCTTGCACAAGGACACTTTGATGGTGTCAGGTAGAGTGGGGTTTGAACCTGCAACCTTGCGGTCACCGAACGGCTCCTCTACGACCTGCGCCGCCACCACCGCCCAATAGTAACACGTTACTACTAACGCGTTACTGCCCATCACTGCGAATAAAGAATATTTAAATTGAATGAGAGAGAGAGAGAGAGAGAGAGAGATGCACCAGCCTTGAAGGCTGCTTTGAGGTGAGGTTTGTGAGTGTGTCTGTGTGTGGGTTGGTATTCTTGTATGTGTGTATGGAAAGAGAGCAGATGCACTCCCAGCCTTGAGGGCAGAGTCTACTTTGAGGTTCATGTTCCGCAGCAGCAGGACAGCAGGGGGAGAACATATGCTCAGCCTTGTGACACCTTACAGGCCACTGATCCCCAGCGTGTGTGTGCGTGTGTAAGAGAGAGAGAGAGAGAGAGTGTGTGTGTGTGTGTGTGTGTATCTGTGTGTACGTACTGTATGCTTTTGTGTGTATGTGTGTGTGTGTGTGTGTGTGTGTGTGTGTGTCCTTCCGCAAATTC
>JAGFZM010005072.1:0-10978 GCA_017657215.1 Limnothrissa miodon | reverse complement strand
ACACACACACACACACACACACACACACACACACACACACACACACACACACACTTTTCCTTCTGTGTGCTCCATCAGTGTTGTCTCTGTCCATCCTTTCTACTTGACTACCATTTCTTCACTCTCTCTCTTTCTCTCCATCTTTCACCCTTTCCAGTCCATTTCACTTATTCATTCACCCATTGGCTCTCTCTCCCTTCACCCCTCTCCCTCTTACCCTCTCTCGTTTCTCTTTTCTTTCCTCTTCCTTCCTTCCCATTTCATCACTCTTTTCCTCCTTTGTTTTTTTTCTCTGACTCCTGCACTCCATTCATCTATTCATCTCTCTCTTGCTCTCTCTCTCTCTCTCTCTCTCTCTCTCTCTCTCTCTCTCTCTTTATTCTCAATTTCATTCCCTTTTCCTTTTCTCTTTTTGCACAGTCACCTATCCCCCCCCCCTGCCTAGAGCATACAAGCATATGGGCAAAGCCGACAGAGCTTTATCTTAAAGCCAAAGAGCTTGCTTTGTCTTGTTCCAGTTTCTCTCCGATATTGCTCACTACAAATGTTTAAAGTGTTCTTAATTTCTTTTGCTGTAAAACACTGTACATTACCAAAACACTACACTATGTTGTTGCCCATTGCTGGCATCCTTGCAGGTGGGACTCTCCTGGGACACCTCCCAGCATTTGCTTTTTTTTTGGGAGAGAATTCCCTAACTCCCATCCAACAGAGAGACAAACAGCCTCTCAGAAAGCCCAAAGGGATGGGCCTGAGGGTGGATGGGAAATTGAGTTTATTTGGCTAAGAGGGCTGTCAAAACGTGTTTGTGGACTCTGTTAGACTACTGGGATTCTCTGAAGTGTATTCTACAGTAGAAGGCACCAAGGGCTGATGGGAAATGGGGTTTATTTGGCTCAGAGGACACAGTGAGGTATCTATTTGTCTCTGGGGGCTACTGTGAATCTCTGCTGCAGTCTACAGTGAGGGCTGAGTTCAATTGGCTCGGGTAGCTAAGAGAGGTATCTGTTTGGCTCTGAAGGCTACTGAAAAACATAGTTTATGGATGATGAGGTACAGTGTTCAAGGCTTTGCGTCTGATTACAAGTTTTTGACTCTAAGCTGTAATCTGTCTGAGAGCTCTCAGCGCTGACGGATGATGGGAAATAGTGTTTGAGAGGGATCCTGGGAAATAGAGTTCATTTGACTCAGGGGTCTGTCTGGCTCTAAGGAAAACAGGAAACTGCTGCTTTAACACTCTGGGTTTTGCCAGGCTCTGAAGGCTGCTGTGAATTTTTTTTTTTTGGGTTCTGAGGTGCAGTCTGCAAGGCTCCAAGGATTGATGGGAAATGGAGCCTTGAGACACAAGGCTTGGAAGGCTCTAAGGGCTGCCGAAGGTGTAGCTCAGAAGGCTTATGGGAGATGGAGTTTTTTTATACTCAGAGAACTGAAGGGAAATGCACTGCAAAATTCTAGTTTGCCTTTCTGTGTCAGCCTGATTATTTGGATTAAGTTCTTTGTCTCCTTTCCCCCCTTTTCTGTTCATCTCTCCTCTCCTATTCCCCTCCCCTATCCTCTTCTTCTCCCTCTCTCCCTCTCCTCTTCCCCTCCTTCCCGCTACTATCACACCCTTTACTTTGCTCTCATATTCTTGCTTTACCTTTTCTCTCGTTGTCTCTCTTCTCCTCTGCTCTCCATCCTTTCTTCTCCACTCCTGCTGCTCGTTTGTTCCTCCTCTCTTTTTCCTTTCATCTATTCATATTTCTCCTCTCTACTCCTTCCTCCTCTTCTCTTCTCTTTTCCACACCACTCCCTTTCCTCCTCTTCCTCCCCTGTCTGTGGTTGTGTGCTGCAGGTTTCCTGAGTACGGGGGACCAGGCAGCCAAGGGGAATTATGGGTTGTTGGACCAGATTCAGGCTCTCAGGTGGATCAAAGAGAACATCCAGGCCTTCAAAGGAGACCCCAAGAGAGTCACCATCTTCGGCTCAGGCGCCGGGGCCTCCTGTGTCAGTCTGCTCACACTGTCACACTACTCAGAGGGTAAGACACACACATGCACACACACACACACACACACACACATGCACAATCACATACACACATACACCGTCTCTCACACGCATGCATCCGCATGTAATCACCGACACAGAGACACACATTGGTATGTACACGCTCACACATACACGCACACACAGATGTCTCTCACACACACAGTGACACACTCACAATGTGCATGCTCATATATCCATACAAACATTACCTTAACAGAAAACATAACAGCAAATAGAACAATAGAAGGAGTCCCTGTAGTAAAACTATTCAACCCTATCAGTGGAAACTATTCAGAATGCCAACTTGCCTGTTCTCTGTTTATGACTGCTTACACACACACACACACACACACAGACAGAAACAGAAACCTCAATTTCATTTCCATCGTTCCGAGACAACAGAAAGAGGTAATAAGCATTCACATGACCACAGGGTGAAGTGAATTAGCTTTGTCACACACAGGCATGCATACACGCACACACATACACACACACACACACACACACACACACACACACACACACTTTCATCCTTCACTATCAATTTTCTGGCGTTTATTAAAATAACACATGGCAAAATGCATTTAAGCATGGTGGTAATTTATCATTTCACAGCCAAACGTCTTTCCAGTATAATTAGCTAATTTCTTACTCCGAGCTGTCTCAACATTTTAGCTTCCATTTCACTCTCCTTCTCTCTACCGTTCATTATTTCTCTCCCGCGTTCGCTGAGCTGTGCACACTGCTTCCTGGCTGTATGAGAAACAGCCCTTGAACTGTAACTGCCACCATTGTTGTTTTTTTTTTTTTTGTTAATTTCTAGAAGTAGCCTCTGGTTAGTAACTCCCGACACTTGTTAATGGCGCCAACATGGGTGATTCTGGTTCATTAAAGCGTGTCAGAAGCGCTCCACTCACTTGGCTCGACGGGCTATTAAAAAGGCAGATTGGCCACCATATGCATCGGGTGCATGTGGGCGCGTGTGATTTGTTAGCATCTTGCGGATGGGTGCTGGAGTGTTGTGGCAGCCATCTTAGGTGTGGCGTCATGGGCAGGAGAGCCGGAGCAGCCATCTTAGGTGGGGCGACAGAGATTAGGAGAGTGCAACCTTCATCAACCCCCCCCCCCCCACACACACACACACACACACACACACAAACACCTCTCTCTCTCTCCTGTCTCTCTCTCTCTCTCTTATTGTCTCTCTGTCTCTCTCGTTGCAGAGGTTGAAGATGACTCACACACACTCACACACACAAGGCAGTGTTCTCAAAATTTCGAATGTTCTCACAATATAAACACACACTATCCGGTATACTCACATACACACACACATATACAGTAAACAGGGTGAGAAATCCTTTGCATGCAGTGTATACACAGAGTTTATGTACACAATGCTGTAAACACTCATCTACAGTGAATACTAATTCTACATGCACGAGTGTCCTGCCAGGGGCTGTTAGAGAGTTAGTCTGTGTGTGTGTATGTGTGTGTGTGTGTGTGTGTGTGTGTATGTGTGACGGAAGAAGGGTAACACACACTCCTCACATCGTCCTGGTTGAGTCAGCCGCCTTTCTTCTCAGCTAGAGTAAAAATAGAACTCACGGACCGATAACAGACACACACACACACACACACACACACACACACACACACACACAGAGGCAGATCCAGGCTGCCTCCCTGCCATGCCGTGTCCTATTTCTGCTGACTGATGGTGGGGAAGCATCTCCCAGAGAGCCTCACTGAAGAACAGCCCTGGAGGGTTAACATAAACACACTCAACTGTATCTGTGTGTGTGTGTGTGTGTGTGTGTGTGTGAGTGTGTGTGTGTGTGTGTGATGCAGACAGGAGGCGACAGATAACATGTTTCACAACGTAATGAGGCACTAAAAGCGCAACATACATATACCACTTCAGACAAACTGCAGAGAGGAAACACACACACACACACACATGTCACACAAACACACACACACACACACACACACATATCATGCCATACACAGTATGCAATACATGACAGGCGACAGGCAGAGAAAAAGAGATACCTCCACCCCATGAACACACACACACACACACTCACACACATCATGCCATACACAGTATGCAATACATGACAGGCGACAGGCAGAGAAAAAGAGATACCTCCACCCCATGAACACACACACACACACACACTCACACACATGCATTTAGACACATACACAACACTTCATTAACTATATATAAACAGTAAGGCAGTGGCAGATTAATATATCTTAGATGTGCTGTTGGCACACAAACACAAACACAAACACACACACACACACACACACATGAAACACACACTCCTACAAAGTTTCTCACTGAGTTTGGCAAGTTAATTAGCTGCACTGTGTGATGCCCCCAAATAAAGTCTCCAAATGGGCTCATTTTGTGTTGATTCATCTCAGATAGACACAGGCACAGACACACACACACACTCACACACACACACACGTCCTCATTCTGTGTTTATTTTTCACTCGTCCTTTTTCCCCTTTCCCTTTCCCCTCCATCCTTACCTCCTCCCTCACCTCCACTCCTCCTCTCTGCTTTATCTCTCTCTCTCCCTCCCTCCCTCCTTCTCCTTCCCTCTCTCTCTCCTTCACTCCCTACCCATAATCTCTGTTCTAAAAACTCCTCTCTCCTCCCTTTTCCTTCCTGTCTCTCTCCTCTTCTTCCTCCACTGGCTTCCCCTTTCTTCTTCTTCCTCCTCCTCCTCCTCTTCCTCAGACCTGTTCCAGAAGGCCATCATCCAGAGCGGCACGGCTCTGTCCAGCTGGGCCGTGAACTACGAGCCGGCCAAGTATACGCGTCTGCTGGCCGAGAAGGTGGGCTGCAACATGCTGGACACCATCGACCTGGTGGAGTGCCTGCAGAACAAGAACTACAAGGAGCTCATAGAGCAGTACATCACACAGGTACACACGCAGGTACACAAACACAGAGACACACACACACACACACACACACACATACACACACACACATATAGACACAAACCACACTCTCTTTCTGTCTCTCTTTCACTCACACACACATACTGTAGAGGCAAGCTCACACACACACACACATACACACACACATATAGATACAAACCACACTCTCTTTCTGTCTCTCTTTCACTCACACACACATAGAGGCAAGCACACACACACACATGCACAAACACGCACACACACACACAGAGTGTCTTTCTCTCTGTCTCTTTCTGTCCCTCTCCTACACACACACACACAGAGTCTGTCTCTATCACAGGAACACAGACACACACACATATGCATACGAGCACATACACACATGCATACACACATTTCTACACCCTAACATACCCTTGTGCACCAAGCAGGCCAAGTATCACATCGCCTTTGGGCCCGTCATCGACGGCGACGTGATCCCGGACGACCCGCAGATCCTCATGGAGCAGGGCGAGTTCCTCAACTACGACATCATGCTGGGCGTCAACCAGGGCGAGGGCTTCAAGTTCGTGGACGGCATTGTGGACAGCGAGGACGGCGTCTCGGCCAACGACTTTGACTTCGCCGTCTCCGACTTCGTGGACCACCTGTACGGCTACCCGGAGGGCAAGGACACGCTGCGTGAGACCATCAAGTTCATGTACACCGACTGGGCCGACAAGGAGAACCCGGAGACCCGACGCAAGACCCTGGTGGCGCTGTTCACCGACCACCAGTGGGTGGCGCCAGCGGTGGCCACGGCAGACCTCCACGCGCAGTACGGTTCGCCCACCTACTTCTACGCCTTCTACCACCACTGCCAGAGCGAAATGAAGCCCAGCTGGGCTGACTCGGCGCACGGAGACGAGGTGCCGTACGTCTTCGGCATCCCCATGATCGGGCCCACCGACCTCTTCAACTGCAACTTCTCCAAGAACGACGTCATGCTCAGCGCCGTCGTCATGACCTACTGGACCAACTTCGCCAAGACGGGGTGAGGACTAGCTGTGCGTGCGTGTGTGTGTGTGTGTGTGTAGTTATAAGTAAGTGCTTCTGTGCATGTGCGTTTGTATTTAAATTGTATGTGTGTGTGTTTGTGTGTGTGTGTTTATATTAAGTTTGGAAGATATTTTTCTGTCTATACATATACATCCATTTGTGTGTGTGTGTTTGTGTGTGTGTGTATTATGAACTGGTGGAATAGTGCCATGTAGCAGCTTGCTCAAGAGAGGATATGGGTCTGATCCAGCAGTGTGCTGCTGCTGCTGCTGTGTGTGTGGGTGTTTGTGTGTGTGTGTGTGGGTGTGTGTGTGTGTGTGTTAGAGAGAGAGAGAGAGAGAGAGAGAGAGACTGAGATCAGGCTGTGCTGTGCTGTAGGGGTGTGTGTTTAACACACTGTCTTCCATCTGTCAGCCAACATGTCTTCAAAACAGATTTCCGTCCCCAGGCAGTGTGTGTGTGTGTGTGTGTGTGTGTGTGTGTATGCTTCAAGAAGACCTGTTCTTACGTAGGTGTGTGAAGCAGCAACTTTAGTCTGACTGGGCAAGGTTGTGTTCAGTCACACAACGAAATTCACTACAGCTGTCTCCGGGTCTGAATCTATAAGTGAAGCCCAGTGATGTCTCATTATGTGTGTATGTGTGTGTATATGTGTGTATGTGTATATGTGTGTGTCTTTACCTTAAAAAGACACACACACAAACACTCACACATGCACACATAAAAACATGCACACACACACTGACACACACACACACATATCTCCTGGGCACCTCTCCAAACTGATGCCACCTTGGCAGCAAGACAGATTGTCAGCTTCATCAACAGCTGGCTGTGCAGTTTTGTTCTCTCTCACTCTGTGTGTGTGTTTGTGTGTGTGTGTCAGCGATAGCTGAAGTACTGTAGGAACAGAAAGCAGCTAGTCTACTGTCAAATAACACAGATTCTGCTGTGTGTGGGTATGTGTTGTTTGTTTGTATTTATCAGCACACTATTTGTCTGAATGTCATACATTACTTTAATGAAGAATGTTTAAGACTTAGCCTTTGTCACTAATTGAAATGTGCTGTGGATTTAATTGTCCTTTGTTTTTTATTAGTTTGGAGAGAGAGCTTGCGTACGTATCTCTTTGTCTCTCTCTCTCTCACACACACACACACACACACACACACACACACACACACACACACACACACAAACACAGACACACACAAACACACACATACACTCTCTCTCTCACTCACTCTCTTTCTCTCCAAACCATAGGATTAAGACCATTTTTACTATAGTTGTATTGATAAACATATAAATCAAGACAAAACAAAACATAACAAAATAAGAGCTTTTGGCTTTGGTTTGGTTTGGTATAGGAGTTTACTGTACAGATTTCTTTAATTTGGAGTGGGAGGGCGAAAATATTATCTCATTAAATCAATGTATTCTGTCAGTAAATGTGCAATAAAGATTGGAAATGTGCAATCAGAACTCTTTCCTCCAAGCCGAGGTGTCTGACAAGGCTGTGTAATGAGCTACGCACTTTTCAGTCTTTGGACCAACAAATTGGCTGAAAAGTTTGAAAACTTGGCCTAGAGATGTCAGACTATGCACTCACTGGAAGCAGCATGCAGTTGAGACAGCACTGAATTACATCACTGAATGAAGTCTGTACACACACCCAGGGGGGGTGAATGGAATATTAAAGTCAACAAAGTTTGCAAAACATGGAAAAGCATTAAAATGAGGAAGGAAAATGAAACATGTTTTAGAGGAAGTCTACAAGACAGCACATTCAGCAGCAAAATATGTGTTAACATGCCTTTAAGACAAGGCAAAGGTTAGTACCTAGAAACAGGAAATTCATCCATGTACCCCTTTCTATTCAATGTAATATATATTTATATATTTATAAGCCAGTGTCCTTTTCCATGCTGTGGTATGCTGGGGAATGCATGAAGAAAAGGGATGCTGTATGACTGGAGATAGAAGGACCCTGAGCAGGCTGCTTTTCTATACTGGATAATGGCAAACACCCCTGTACACTTGTCTTTCCAATCACAAGAGCGTGTTCAGTAACAGACTCCTCTCTGTTCCTCTGTTCCAAAACATACAGGCTGTATAGGTCATTTGTACCTACTGCAGGGTAATCCAGCTCTTCAAAGTCATACAGAAAGGGGGATGCGTGTTAGACTTCAGGTCTTAGGTCTATATAATTATGTCCAATATCTGTTATATACAATTAAGTATATAATGAACTATTTTGTGTTCCTTTATATCACGTCACTATTTTGTGTGCTTGGCAATATTGTGAAATTGGCTAGTCATGCCAATAAACAGTGATGGGCAAGTTACTCTGGAAAAGTAATCCGATTACTGATTACTAATTACTCGGTTCAAAAGTAATCCAATTACTGATTTCTTCCACAAAAAGTAATCTAATGTATTACTTTTAGTTACTTTTTGTGACGACAATGTATTTCCACAATACTTAATCCACTTCATATCACCATCAATTCAGTTCTTAAGAAACAACAACAATAGAGGTGAAGATAATAGGGATGTTAAACGGAGACCGTGGTTGACTGTATCAACGTTAAAGCCACTATGTGTAGGATTTATCTTCTATTTATCTTCGTCTTTTATTAAAAAAACATTTTTTATTTTAAAAATATAATGTAAAACGATGGCAATTACCTCCATGAATAAATTGTAGTGTTCCCGTAAACTTGGTAATTTCCATTTATATATAGATGTGGCTGGGTACCAAATAAGAATATCCATTTTGCGCCAACATTTTCAAAATGAGGACCATGGGAAATGAGGACCATGGGAAGGGAAGGGCTAATACATTTTATTCAAACGTGTGCAGTATACCACTTCGCCGATAGATGGGAGAAATTCTCATACGAAAAAAATAAAACTTACACATAGTGGGTTTAAACAATCAAAATCAACCAAAATATTCTGTAGTCATTAAAAAATTGACCAGTGTGGAGTGTGTGGGTTCATTTCAATTCACACAAACAGATGATCAGATGAGGTAAGTTGTTGGACAGACACAGCATTGTAACCTAGTCTTATTTCTGCATGCGAGCTGCAGTGAATGTGATCTCTAAATTACTAAACGCTATAAAACTACACAAAAACATCTTGGAATGAAATGGCTAATTGTAAAGTGACAATATAAAGTGACAAAAATATCCCTCACACTCAACTTACACAACTCGCCTATTAATAAACCAATAAAAACATTTTCAGGTCACAGGGTTTGTAAGGTTTGCAAGCTCAAAACATGCAAAAAGTAGCCTATGCTAAAGGGATCAGACTAAAACAAGAGGCAGGTGAGTGCACCATGAAACATGCAAAGAAAAGATGTGTATGGGACCATTTCACCAAAAATAATGACACAAATGTACTGGAATTATGTATTGGTATTATTGCAGTCTATTAGACAATATTTCGTATGATGGGCTTGGCTGGGCCAGATGCAGCAACAAACATTCAAAAAAAAAAAGTCTGGTCTTTTAATTGTATTTTGACGGCTTGACTCAACGTTGCCGCAGGCAATAACAAATCTGACAGGTTTACCAACTGACAAATGAGGCTCGGTGGTAGGTCAGGATATTTTTAGTTTTTACCATCCCTACTAGGTAACTCTAAGTATTTTGCGACTAGCCTATGCAGGAAAAGACAAATCCAAATTTGTGGCGGGGGCTGACCACGCTTTCTCCACTAACTTGGCCTTGTCCTTTGAGATGTTTAGATGTTTAGAGGTTTGAAGTTGAACTCTTAGCGGTCGAAAACCTTGTCTCCTTCACATGAGACACAATGTACAGCTATGTTTTCCTCTTAGGTTCTATGAATTTTAAAATAATGTTTGTATTTCCATATGTACGCCTAAAAAGCGCCCTTCTCTCCCTCCGGAGGAGGTATCTCCATGCTGCAGTGTTTGTGTGACTGCTTCTCGGATTGATGACATTACAGCGCTATGTAGAGTGGCAAGCCACCACACACAGCTGCGTCAATTATTTTTCATTATTATTATTTTTGCATAAAACTGGCTAGTCTGACGATTTTAATGCAACACAATAGTAATGTCATGTTAGTCGGGTAGTAACTATAATCTCATTACTGCATTCTAAAATGCAACGCTGTTAGATCACTCTGTTACTGAAAAAAGAATCCAATTACTGTAAGTCACTTTATTGTCAATTTCTCTACATATACTGGACATACAGAGGAATCGAAATTACGTTTCTAGCTATCCCACAGTGATACGCACGGTCAGGAGAGCCAGAGGCCGCTGCATCTCCACGCGCCACCTATCCATTCACACACAGTCATACACCAGTGGAGGGGATTACCATGCACGGCTCCAGCCTGCCACCAGGAGCAATTTTGGGGTTCAGTGTCTTGCTCAAGGACACTTTGATGGTGTCAGGTAGAGTGGGGTTTGAACCTGCAACCTTGCGGTCACCGAACGGCTCCTCTACGACCTGCGCCGCCACCACCGCCCAATAGTAACACGTTACTACTAACGCGTTACTGCCCATCACTGCGAATAAAGAATATTTAAATTGAATGAGAGAGAGAGAGAGAGAGAGAGAGATGCACCAGCCTTGAAGGCTGCTTTGAGGTGAGGTTTGTGAGTGTGTCTGTGTGTGGGTTGGTATTCTTGTATGTGTGTGTGTGTGTATGGAAAGAGAGCAGATGCACTCCCAGCCTTGAGGGCAGAGTCTACTTTGAGGTTCATGTTCCGCAGCAGCAGGACAGCAGGGGGAGAACATATGCTCAGCCTTGTGACACCTTACAGGCCACTGATCCCCAGCGTGTGTGTGCGTGTGTAAGAGAGAGAGAGAGAGAGAGTGTGTGTGTGTGTGTGTGTATCTGTGTGTACGTACTGTATGCTTTTGTGTGTATGTGTGTGTGTGTGTGTGTGTGTGTGTGTGTGTCCTTCCGCAAATTC
>JAGFZM010005071.1:0-34554 GCA_017657215.1 Limnothrissa miodon | reverse complement strand
TTTTCTGTCTAAAATCCAGAAACGTCGGTGTGGCTTTTGGAAAGTGCAGAAGGGGGGAGGGGAGTGGGGGGCTGCCATGAGTCTTCAGTGGCCTGTTACAAATCCAATTTCCTAATCAACTGCATTAATTAAAAAGCAGCACACCATTTATGGTATCAGGGAGCACACAGCAGACAGGTGTGTGTTTGTGTATGTGTGTGTGTGTGTGTGTGGGCAGATTAAGTCACGCATTGTCACTCCTTGATCAGATGTTTTTCATGAAGTTACACTCTTGGTTGGTCAACCAAGCAAAAAGGCAATCTCTCTTCAGTAACATTCAGTCTTGACAAAAATATATCTTTTTTTAGAATTCGGTATGGGGACAATGTGAACTATGAATACACCACCTGTGAAACAAAACCTGAATCGAATCTAATTGCTTAATGGAGTACACATAAACGAAATGAGCTAACATTGTTATACGTTTGTCCGCTGTGTCTGTACAGGATCTGGATGATATTGAGGACGAGAACGAGCAGCTGAAGCAGGAGAACAAGACTCTGCTGAAGGTGGTGGGTCAGCTGACCAGGTAGAATCGCGGTGAAGTCCGAGATATGGATGAGGAACGAGCAAAGAGAGAGAAGTGGAAGATGATCACCCTCTGCACCTGGATTGACTGCTTGGCCTTTGGGTGGGGGTGGAGGGAGGGCAGCATCCTGTTTTTACGGTCTTTGTATTGTTTGTTTGTTTGTTTGTGTGTTTGTTTATTTCATTTGATTGTCTGTATTACAGCTTTGGCATCACGTGAGGGCCCCTACTCTCTTAGGCGCTGGTCTCAGCCAATTGATATTAGGGGTGCTCATAGGCAGGTGTTACAATGCATTGTGGGTTATGAAGTTCCTCTTGCAAAATCGGATGGAGTTAACTGTAGTCAGGCAACACTATTTAATGTAAATGTGTACATAGGCTTTTTTTGATAAAGCTGAAAAAAAGGAAATGAAATTGAATGTATAATGTAGTGCACCACCGAGCGCTAGCTCCAGGGGCTGCATACGTTTATCATGAGTACCATGTGGCCAGCTTTGAATCACCCAAGGTAATGGGCGGCAGACATTGAAGGTTGCCTGTTGCATTGTTCTCCCACCTTTTAGGCACGTCTAAAGCCCTCCACTGATGGCAATGGGCAAAAAGAAAAAGACCATGGCCTTTAGGGTTGAGCCCATGCCATTAAGACCAAATATGAGGCAAAATCACTGCTTCCATCAGCCAAAGTGGAAATAATGTTCTGCCAATTTTGTGTGGCTGCTCTCTTTCGAGAAAAAAAAGAAAAAACGCACATCAGGGTCGTCTTTCTGGGGGGAAGCAAGGGTATGATTCTTTCTAAAAAAATGTATCTCTGGTTAATTTGTCTGTTTAAATCTGCATTTGTCAGCATTAGTAACTAATTACTAATTTGTCAGCATTAGTAATTAGTAAGTCTGAAAGAATGATTAGAAATGAATTGACACATAAACAGATGACTAAGTGTACCTCCCATTAACAGTCACAGCTTTGAAGAATGAATTACTGTGGTGGCCACAGAATATACATGTATTGTGTCATAGAGATATTATCAATGTAATAATTCATGATGTTTACAAAAACAAAACGACTAAAAAAAAAAACGTCTTTTACTTCAGTATCAATAGATGTAGCTGTTGATGACGCAAGGTGAGCAAGAATATATAGGCTACTGCAGTGCATTTGTTTTGTATATTACTCTATAACCTAATCGGCAAATAAATAAATAGATGAATAAAAGGACAGAACAGTTGTTATGTTAATGCTAATGCCTTATCAAAAGCATCTCTCTCTGCAGTAGGTTGTCTTAACATGCACTCCAAATAGCAGTGTGGGAGCACAGCCGAGCACAGCAGGTCTGCGTCTCGCCCACTGCATCCATTTGGATGGTCTGGGCCTGAGTGCCCAGACTTGTCAAAACACAGCACATCTCCGGCTCAAAGCACATGTGCTCGTTCGGGGTTGAAATGGAGTAAAAGAGTAGGAAGGGATTAGGGGAGAAGCAGGAGAAGGAAGGTGGAAGGACGATGGCTATTGCTGTGGAGAGACGGAAAGGAGAGGGGGGAGGAAGCGTGCTGACCTGGTAGATGGCGGAGATTCGGTCCACTCTGCTCTCCTGCGAGCCACTCCTCCCTTGCTTCCTCTCTTTCATCTCTCTCTCTCTCTCTCTCTCTCATATCCATACCCTTGATGTGCATGTACAGAAGATGAAGTCATTTAATAAAAGTTTGATTCTCGCTCCCTTCTCGCGGCCTCATTTGTGTTCATTAATGCTAATTTGATGTGATGATACCATAGCAATGAGGCGGTAATGTAACGTGACGGCCGGTGGTGGGGGCCTCGCCGTCGAGCGCACGGCAGTCGGCGCACAAACTCTAGGTGTATGGGTGAATGTATGTGTTTGTGTGTGTGTGTGTGTGTGTGTGTGAGAGGGTGAGCAAATGTGGTTATCAGTAACCACTCTGAGTGAGACTGTGTGTGTGTGTGTGTATGTGTGTGTGTGTGATGGAGATAGACTATAAATATCTGTGTGTATGTTTATGCGTCCACCCCGCCCCCGACCCTATCTGCATCACTCCCAACCTGCCTGTCAGACTCATCACCGTGACTCCCAGGCCAAGGGACTCTGTGGTTCCTGCGTTGAGAAGTCTCCATCACATCGTGATGGGTTCTTATTAAAGCAGCCCGCTGCTGGTCATTAGCATCTGTGGTGCCCTGAGACAGAGGCACAAGAAGATAGCTTTCCCCAGTTTCTCTCTCTCTCTCTCTCTCTCTCTCTCTCTCTTTCTCCCACTTTCTCTCTCTCTTTCTCCCACTCTCTCTCTCTCTCTCTCTCTCTCTCTCTCTCCTAATGCTCAGGTAATTGCTTCATCCTCCTTCAGTGGCTTCAGGACGGTGAGTCCTCCTTGCCAGTTAGTTTGGCCTCTTGTATTTGCATTTTTATTGGACAGCTTTGGGACTTTACTTTTCTGATTTGTTTCCCAGACCTTGACTTAAAGGGAACATAGAAAGGGCTGAATGGAGTATTGTACCTTGTTCTCTGATGTTAAAATAGAATGTATTTAACTTTTATCAAAAATTAGCTCAAGTACAATTTTACAAGCTCAATAAACGAACCGGAAAATTTGAAAAGAACCAGAAAATGTGATGCACAACAAACCGGCAGCTAACACAATGGGACGCATCAGTAAGTTGTGGCTCATTAGATGTAAGCTCAGGTTTAGTATTGTGTATTTTGTATCAAATGTTCTTGTTCTATGGCTATGAATTGATTTACATTTAAAAAAAAATGTCCAGCGGGCGTAGAGCACCCACATTAAATCTATTCAAGGGGCTAAGCCTCTTCTGCTAGTGACGTCCCTGGGTCAGGTAAACTTTCATTTACATATACAACTATTCAATTAACAGTATGCGCAGGGCTATGCTGCAGCAACAGAGATGCGTAGAGGAGAACACTGATGCAACAGCAGAATAATACGTTTATTTAAAAGTCTAAAACAAATGAACATGGGAGTGGAAGTGCATGAAAAACATGGACAATATAGTGTGGGAAAGAATGGAAGCGGAAGAGGGAGCCTGAATGATAGTGGGAAGGATGATTAGAAAAGAACAGAGCAATCTTGAAAAAAACAGGATGTGTGGCACTATTAATATAAAATAAAATATGTTAATATACATTATCTATCAGATGTATATTAATTTATATGTAACTGCAGTAGCGGTCCTGTGTGTCTTTCTGAATATACAGAAGCACACCCATCTCTTTCATTCCACCTTCTGCTCCCCTTCTCCTATCCATGGAGCCTCTACCAGGTCCTTACAGATGTTAGAGAGAGGTTAGATATCCAGGAGGCTACCACTGCACCACTGGCTCCTCCAGGCTGGGAGAGAATTTTCCTCTAGTATGGAATAAGGGGCTATCAGTATTTCTCTGGTATTAAAGGCCCACTAAGCAACATTTTTCAGTTAATTAATCAGTTTCATACTGTTTAGGATGCTAACATGAGTCATTACACGGTGAAGGAACAGTGTAGGATGCGCCACTGTGGCCTACAACGACAAATACAGCATTTGCAATGTTCAACAGCAGCGGTCCACCTCCAGTAGAATGCAGTGCAATACAATGCAATACAGCGGTCTGTAGAGGGAGCTTGTGAGAGAAAAAAACTGAAAGTTGCTTAGCCCTGCTTTAAATAGGTGGTTAGTGTCAGGCCAACAGAATTTAAACTGTAATACCTACTGTATAATACCTGGACTCTATGGGGTGTATCCAACAGTGGTTAAAGGATCTCACCATCCCCTCTGATTTGCATATTTTCTTTAACACTGGCTGCACTGCAACAAGCATCAGGCAGAGCTGAGATTCAAACCTACAGTATGACTCTGAGATCAAAAGGATGATGTCATGACCACTACTGACACCAAACATCCTCTCCTCAGGCTGCATTGTCTCTCTGGCTGTCCCTGCGCAGAACTGAAGCAATGGATCTAGTGTTTAGTGTTTTTATTCAGAGGCAAACCTCTATCTTAACTTAAAAGCTAAACTTTAGCTTTTAAGGAGACAAACAAGAGTGTTGAGGCATGCAATTAAAGTTTAAGATTAGGTAAATTCATTATACTCATATTTTTATGTTTGGTGAAGTTTATAGTAGTTTATACCACAGTTTACCACAGTAGCACTAACATATGGATGCCTCAGTTGGAATGAGCGTGATATGTGTCAGTCATTGCTCTCAAACAGACCTTAAAGATTTACTTTCGGATGGGGTGTCTGGCAGGAAATTGATACGGGCGTAATAGTCTAAAATGACCAGAGCCATGTCCAGCTGCAATGCATTTGATTCTGCGGAGCTGATATATGTATAAAACTCTTATCTAGCTCTAGAAGCCCATATGTCATTATCTGAGGTTGCATGAGGCTGGTTCCAAGCTTCAATCTCCTTTATCTCTCGACTCATCTCTGTGGCCGAGCGGCAGCCATAAAATACACTCAAAATGCACTCCCCCTCAAGATGGGAGCACACGGGCAAAATATATAAATTATACCATCATTATGTATTTTTCCCTCCTAGCAACCTAGCGAATAAATCAGTTTGAAGGCAAAGTTGGGAATGTGCTGTCTTGTTCATTTGGAAGTCATATTAGCCTTTCCCTTCAATTTCATGCATGATCTTGAGCAAGGTAATGGTCAAGAGCAAATGAAAGCATGGTAGGAAAAAGGTTATAAACATTGCATGCACCTATTGTGAGGTGTTTTGAAAAAGAAAAGCATGGTAATGGCATGCTTTTTCTGCCAGCCATGTTGTGTTGCTGCCAGCATATTGCGGCCTCTATAAATGTTATACCTTTGCAATAAGTGTTGGCCCTCCTTGCATTTGTAACTTTTTGGCAAGGTGCTGAGTGGTCACAAAAGCACTGCACAGCCTCCATCACCTCTCTTCTGTTCACTGCGGGGTGTGCCAAAAAGGTCAGGCTTCCATAAATGTCAATTCCATTTATCAGTGTTCACCCTACCAGCCCCCAGCTACATCTTCAGCACCAGCACCACCTCGCCCACTAGCTTCTCACAGAGCACACGGCAGCAGGCCTAAAAATAGAGCAGGCCACTTCCTTACCTATTGCTTTTCCCATCCACATGCCTGCCCTTTGTCATACTGATAGGTCCTTGTAGGCGCCCCTGCTGTACATCACGGGACGTGGCCAGATAAGGGTGCTTGGTCCCTGGATGCATGCCCCCTAGTGGTGACGGGCAGTATTTTTTATAAATATAATATCTGCATGGTTTATCATCTGTGGTGTGTTCCCAAAACGGTCTCAGATTTGGATTAGCAAGAATGGGCTCTTAAAACAGTATGTGTTCCTTTAGGAAGACCATGGTGGCATCATGGTTAAAATATGATATAAACTGGGTTGTATCTTCAATGTATGTAGATGAATTTCTTGTATATTGTATATAGATGATCTTATTGCATTCTGCATAGATTGCTTCCCACAAATGTCACCATATACATGTATATATTTTTTTCTAAATGGAGAAAAGCCTTTTATAAAAGCCTTGGATCTGAGCACTTCTTCACTATGTAGAAGTTTTTAAACATCAAATATTAAGTCAGGCATATTAGTCATGCATGGAAGGCTTAGAAAGAAAACAAAAAATGAAGCCAAATGTCCTAGATTGCTTAAAAAATACTTAAATGTCACCTTGAGAATGTTCCCAGAGATTGTAAACACATCTCAGTGTTTCAAACTATGCTGGAACTGTGTTACTTTGGTTGGCAGAAACTTCTAAAATGAAGCAGTGAAAGATGAGAAGTTCCTGTATGTTCTTTATTGCTGTCTTTCCTGTTTACTTGGTAATATTCCAGAACACAAATACACTATAGATTAAGCCCAGTGTTTATATTACAATGCAGCATTGCCTCTCCTTATTAGAAATAACTGTGGTATTCAAAAGTCTTCCCATTTTGGCTGAAACATTGCCTAAACTATGAAAAATTGATGAAAGATGAAATTGATGAAAGAATAAGGTGCCATGTCTTCTCCTTGAAGAAATATATTCCAAGAAAGCACTGGGAGGTTTTTGTTTCTGTATCAACAGGAAATAAAACGTTTTTATTGAACATTTGTGTATATGAAGTTATATAACAACAGTCAGAAAACTCCACAGAGTGAATCACTACACAAAGTGAAACAAAATTGTAAAACACCTCGCCAAAAATGAAGGTATACACAGCAATATAACTGTCAGCTCACAGTCACTGCGAGCAGCATGGCAGGAAAAAACACTCCAAACAGATCTACAAGATTACAGAGAAACTTTCCACGCACAAAAATACTCAAGCAGGCAGTTGATATACACAAAGGCAACTAGGATCTTTCTACAGCATCAAGATTCTACTTCTTTACACAGCTCTTCCCGTGTAGGGCCTAAACCACAGCACGGATCTGGCTGGGATTTGGCACGGGTGTGGCAAAACTGCGCCAGATCCATTCTGTGGACAGCCACTATGTAGGGTTTTTGTCTTCAAAGGTTTTGTGTGGCTTTTCATTTGTGTTGCTGCCGCAAGTCCTCAGCGAGAATTTCAGTGTTCTAAACAGTTGCACAGCAAGTACTCGGGGGTTCTGCAGAGAGGGGATGTTGGTCACGTACTGTAGCGTGCATGCTTTGGTTGGCAACAGCTAGGGTAGCATTGTTACTGCAGCACAGGTCATGGCTTTTTTTGGATATACTACACTACACCTCGTGCAGTTGAAAATGCCACCTGCAATACTGCCTTTTCATTACTTATCCTGGGTGCATTGGACACTCGCTCTATCAAGATTGTTTAAGCTGTCCCATCTGAAGTGTTTAGTTTCATTCCATGGAGGTGCTTTATCTCTTTCTGATTTCAAATCCTTGTGCACTTTTAAAGAAAACAAATTTTAAATTCAGGTTTTGTTATTAATCGGACATACTCCAAAAAATACTCAAAGAAGATCTGTCGTAATATGAGAGGCATTTAAAACTGAGCATGCCAGTGAAAGAACAAGTCTTGTCTGAAATGTCTGGAATATCTAGGGATTTGCTATTACCAGTGGTAAATAGCACGATTGGAAATATAAACAAAATGCATGGATCATATTTATTGCAACAACAAATAAAATCTCCAATTCAACTTGGTCCCACAACAAAAGTAAAATCTAAACACACAGTCCAAAGTATACATTCTGAGTTTAAGAAATTAATAAAAAATGAAATATAAAATACTCTCAATGGGGCACCAAAATAACAATAACCAGAGATTACCAATATGAACCATAATAATACCAACAATAATTAAATATACTCAGTCATATCGATACTATATAAGATGGGATTCATCAAGACAAGGTTGATACATTTTTATACAGTATATATCATATACTGACTTCAAATATGAATAAATTAAATTTGGAGAAAAGTAAAAAATATATATGTACACATGTGGGTTTTGGGTTTGGATGGATGGATGGGGGGGGGGGGGGGGGGGGGTGTTTTTTTCTTTTTTTGTTTGATTTTGGCATGTTCCATTATCTCTCCGAATCTTCCTGTTTTGATATTTATGGACAAAAGAAATTGAACTGGGGTAAGGGAGGGAACCTGAACAGAAGGTCCAACCTACACAGAATCTACATGTGCTGTCCTAACCAATCCAATGGAAAGGAATACCTCAAATACACTTTTTTTTTTTGCTTTTTGCTTTTACATTTTGCGTATTTATCTCAGGCAACACCACCCATGTAACACTATGGGATGAACAAACAAGTATTACGCAGTGCTCAACGAAATGCTCTGTGAGTCTACCCGACTCACGAAAGAAAAACGCTCTTCTCTTCCCCCCCTTTTGCTGCTGTACAGCTCCGTCAAAGTACCTGATTGGTCCACAGTTAGAAGAGCCTGACGATGCTGCTGTCGCTCGGCACACTCTCTCTCTTGGCATGTAGAAGGGGCGCGAATGGCAGTTACGACATCACTACAGAACGAGCTGGGCTACCTACTGAGGAACTCTACATCTCTACGCACACACGGCAGTCACAGTGATACACCAAGCAGTCCTCAGAGAACGTTATGGAATGACAAATAGCTTCTTTTCTTTTAGTAATAGTGTTAGCAACTACACAATAACATTGAAAACATTTAGAAACTCCTCCTGAAGCTAGCATCTAGTATACACAAGAGGTTCCTCCAAGATAAGCAACATGGTTTTGATGAATGAACTTTCCCCCCCTTTTCATGTCCTCCTGTTCGACCTGCTTTTAAAGGACATATGACATTATGTTTTCTATACAGACCATTAACTTTTACGGTTACTGATTCTAATTCTCATATGTTGTCATATATTCGGCCAACAGTACAAAACCTCTCCAGCGACCAGCAGGCGAGGCTGCCATCGGGTTGTCTGTGCATCAGCGAGAAAAAAAGAGTGTGCAAGTGGAGCTCAAGGGTGCGAGTGCCCTGGCTCCTTGCGATCCCGTGTCCCGAAAGAAACAAAGTCGACAATTGTCACAATCTGAATGGTGTTCGGTAACAGGCTAACGCTGTTTGAAAGACATTACAGTGCAAAAACAGTAGCCACAAGAGAAAGAAGATTGGCAGTAAATCATGGCTAGCTCTATTGTCACTGTGAGAAGGCAACAGAAAGCAAAGACTGCTAATTAGGGCACGGTTGCGGTCAAAAGACATTGTTCCCAATGAACCAAAGCTACGACCACTATTGTGGAGTGTGCATGAAAAGAGAGGATATTATACATTTGTTGCCTCCCTGAAAAAAATGGCAGTGTTGATAAACTCGCTTTCCTTTTCTGTCAGCGCTAGCTTGCAAACTGACCCCACCGATTACGATCTTGTGTCAAGATTAACCATTAACAAAGTTTAAACGTGTATTACAGTTTAAACGCTTTCTCTCAACTCTTGATTCTCATTTAATTTGAAGGCAAGGGGGTCTTCCATTGAGACACCCCCTGGTGTTAGTTAATAGTCCTCCCCCTATCCCAGCCATTTAGCAAAGATTGTAAAAAAAATCATGCAGTTACCAAAAATATTCCAACGTTGACTAAAAAATATCTGTTTTAAAGCTAAGAGTCATCTCTTGCTCCGTAACAGGAGACTGAACTCCATAATCCTGAACGTAATGTTTCCAACAACAAGGCTAGTTAAAAGTAAGCAGTGAACACAAAAAACATCTTTAATCAAGCTTCAAGGACACAATGGCTACGTCTTGTGACTACTTATGATGTGATTGGTCTCCAGAATGTAATCTGTGGACATAGACATTTTGGGTTCAAAGTAGTCTAAAGTCAGGGGACATTTGAAGGAAAACATGGTCTAGAATGGTCTATACATGAGGACCTATTTCACTTAAAACTTTAGAACTTTCTGCCTCACTGCGTGAGGCACTGCGTGAGGACCTGACCGAATGAGAAACCAAAGAAAAACGAAGGCTGGTCAGTTTGCATTGACTTAGAAATTCAGCAAAACGCATAGGTCCTCATGTGGACAAACAAGTACAAAAAGTTATAAGAAATCATGTGCTTGTGTAATATCCAGCAGCATTTTACATTATTTTTATCCCCCCACTGAACCATATCAGTTAATGGCCTATTTTTCTTGTTGTGATTTCTTATATCGTATAGGTTTATTTTTTGTGTAAGTTCATCCCTATAACTGACACCGTCCTTTACATTTTGAGTATACTGTACTTCGACTAGCATCTTGCAGGTTGGAATTTTATACATTTAGTTTTTCTGGAATGCAATAAGGTAGAATTTTTAAATCCTGTAATATATAATATTGTCTCCTATATCTGCATTTACATAATTTAAAATAGAACATCTTATTAAAAACATCAAGATATACACAGATTAGGAAACGGGTAACAACATACAAACACATAAACTAGAAATCATTTTTGTCTGCATACTGATATATACAACTGTGGTACAATAAATTCTTTCAATCATGCGCTATCTATACAGATCATATTGCTTAAAAGAAGGGGGCATTTGGTTGGGGGGGTTAAGATTATGGTAACTGACGAACAGAGGCGCCAGTGGAGGATGTGTGGACTTAATTTTGGGGGGAAACCTGACAAAGAAACACAAACCCCAAAGGGCATCATGGGAGGTGGGGTGTGAACGAACCATCAACAATTAGAAAAGAAGATGATTTTTTTTTTTGTCGTTGTTAACTTTCTGTAAGACGATTAATCAATGAAGGATGACAGTGAATGGACCCTTATATCACTGAGGTATTTACACACACTGGCAATAGAGCACTGCACACTGGGCGTGCCCCCCCTTACACACACCACCACCGGACTCTTTATTTCTTGGAGGACAGCTGAGCATCCACTTCCTCTTCTGGTTTCAGGACGTGCCATTGGGCGATGGGTCTTCGTGGATTGGCCAGCATATCCGACCAATGGCGAAGCTCCGTGCCCGAGCTGTTCAGGCCCACAAAGACCTTGCCGATGGCGTCGTTCTTACCGATCTTGTCATAGTCCAAAACGGTTATCACGACTTGAACTTTCTGTTGGGAGGGAGGAAGAGAGTTTTAAGGATTAAGAATTAAACTGCCTTTTAAACTGATTGTAACAGTGAAGTAAAAAACACCATAACTCTGAATCCAAACTCTATCACCTAGCCTACAAATTCCGCACCCTGGCATAGAAAAATGTTTTGCTCTGCAGGTACCGTACACCATAAGGTCTAACTGCTAATTCCGCCCAAAGGATTGTAGATTTGTAATGAAACAGCTCCAATATTATTGTGGGTTTTCTGCTTCACCACATCATCAGACATACTCCTACTAAATCTCTGATGTATGAACTGCAGACTGAAGTCCGTAATCCTGAACGTAATGTTTCTAACAACAAGGCTACCGGTAGTTAAAAGTAAGCAGTGAACACAAAAAAAACGTCTTTAATCAAGCTTCAAGGACACAATGGCTACGTCTTGTGACTAAGGAGATGAAATTGGTCTCCAGAATGTATTCTGTGGACAATAAACATTTTTGGTTCAAAGTAGAATGAAGTGTGTAAAAAGTGATTAGCCATATTCTGAAAAAGTCATTCATCAGCTCATTGCTTTTTTTACAGCGGTTGTAACCTTGTGAAAGAAAATTAGGCTTTTTCACTAAAAAGCTCAACAATCTCTAAAAAGTCACTTTCTTAAATGTTTTCATCTTCCAAGAACCAAGGTGGGTTCAGAATGAGTAGTGTGCTTACATCACCTTCATGACATCTGCACACCCCCCCACCGCCACCCCATACGGCATGGCAAAACAGCGGGGTGAACTCAATAAGCATTCACTATGACAAACTCCATACTATGCCACTGTCAAATGTCACTGGAATTATGGCCCTAATGACAGAAAGATGACAACTAAATTCTAGTCACAAAACTACTAAATGGATGCTCTTTCAGTAAGTAATGGCTGTGAGCAGAACCTGCTGTTGACATGAGATGAGTGTCAGCGCAAATGTGCCCAAATGAGTTGGCCTCAGTTGGCCTTGGATATTTTCTCTCTGTAATCCTTATTGAACCCCCCACCCCTCCCTTCTTCTCTCTACATGTGGCAGGGGAACATACATTAGCTACCCAGGAACTCTAATTATATCTGAATAAGGCCATGGTGTGAACCTACAGTACAGTATAGTCTATGGACATGCACCTGATAATATGGTGGCAAATACAGGGTCATATTTTAAGGAACTTGGGACAAAAAGAAACTTTCACAGTGACCCTAGAGTTTGCGAATAAGTATGTGTGTGTGTGTGTGTGTGTAAGAGAGAGAGGGGGCAAGTATAGGTGTGCCTTGGTGGAATAATGTGATTATGCGTGTGTGTGTGTGTACAGTATGTGTATGTGTGTGTGTGTAAGAGTGTGTGTAAGAGAGGGGGGCAAGCCTCTGCTCTCTGTGCCACTGTGGCTTGATTGAGTCATTAGTATGTGTGTGTGTGTGTGTCAGAGAGAGAGAGAGAGAGAGAGAGAGAGGGCAAGTATAGGTGTGCAATTGTGACTTGGTGGAGTTAGTAGAGAGTGTATGTGTGTGCGTGTATGTGTGTGCGTGTCCTAGAGAGAAAGAGAGGGAGAGAGAGAGAGTATAGGTGTGCCACTGTTGCCTGGTGGAGTCAATGGCGTGTGAAGGGTTGGTTGAGGAGCAAACATGTAATGCTCTGATTAGCTGACATGCAGCCAGAGCTTTCTGGAGCCGTTCCAAATCGCAGATGATTTTCAGAGGAATCAAAACTCACGGCCTCCTCAGCTATGAAGGGCTACGTCGATGTAAGGCAATTAAATCAATTCACAGTCATGGGGTCATTCTTACATCAGGCCTCAACCCAGGTTTAAAAAAGATCATCATTTAAAAAAAGGTCATCATTTAAATTGTTTTTCCTAGAGTCAAGATGTTCAATAGGTGGTCGTAGACTGTGTCAGACAGACACTTAAAATGCAGTGTAACTGTAATTTGACAAAAAAAAAAAAGATTTCTCAGGAGCCTGCTGACAATGCATGGGCATTTGACCTTTCACTTTGTAGTGAAAGTGATAGATCTTGCACTGCATATCTTTATAGGTTAAATCATTTATCATATTGCTGCCTCCTTCGCAACATCTCTTTGTCTACACAGCCATCATTATATTTACTAGAATACAATGCTCCTTTAACTTCTTTAACACCGGTTTAATGATTTTATTGAAGATGAGTGAAGTTCAGTGTGGACCCTCATACCTGGATTTGTTCGAATGGCACTTCAAAGCTGAAGGATTCGTTGTAGTAAGGGTTAAGAGTGTTCTTCTTGATTGTCGTCTTCTTCTTCTTCAGTCTCTTCCCGTTCTGCATCAGGTGGATTTTCACATAAGGATCTTTAGAGAGAGAATAGATAATTTTAGCAGGATTGAATAAAATGTGAGTCTGCTTCTCTGACAATACAAAGTAAACAATCTTCTATTTCTGTGGATTTTCCTTTAAAACCTTTTGTTTGCTTATTTCCTGGCCTCTCATTTTGCTTGTTCTGGACATAACAGAATGACAAATCATCACCAAGGCAAAAGTCATACAGTATGTGCTAATACCAAATGTGTGACATCCTGTCATCTTAATACACAGTATTCCACATCTGGCTACCCATTAGGTGAATCACATTCTGTTTTATGACACCAACTCTCTCTGCTTTTAACAGATCCCGTCCATCCATGTACTGCCGTCCTAGCCATCTATCTAGGCTATCAGGTGGCTTTTAGCATATTAGAGATACGTACAGGCTGAGGGGCTATGCTATCTGAAAAAGTCCCGCCAACACACACACACACACACAGACACACACGCACACACACACACACACACAGACACACACACACACAGCATTCTGCTTTTAATGTTCATTCAGTTGCCTTGCAATGGGAAGCCAATGTTTTGTGTGAATGGCAAATGGAAAATGATCTTGATCCCTTTTTCCTCAAAATGATCCCCACTGTGTTCCATTTCTATAAAGCATATGCAACTCATCAGAGTCTAATCTCTAATATGCTAAGAGCCACCTGATAGCCTAGATAGATGGCTAGGACGGCAGTACATGGGTGGACGGGATCTGTTAAAAGCAGAGAGAGTTGGTGTCATAAAACAGAATGTGATTCACCTATCTCTGATTGCCACATGTTCTAGTTCCGTGTGATGAGTCGACAAATCCAGAGGATAATCCCGCAGTAATATCTCTGGCCAGAAACATCTGTGAGATGTATAGCACACACAAATATTTGTAAAGCTTAATTCCGCTAATCTTACATCCGATTTAGAGGGATGTCTGTTCACTGCTGGTGAATTTATCCCTGGTGTCTGTCTCTCTCTCTCTCTCTCTCTCTAGAGCACAAACAGGCAGTCATCGAACCAATGTCTATTGTTACTGTTATTACAGTGCAACAGAGGTGTGTGTGTGTGTGTGTGTGTGTGTCTGTATGTGTGTGTGGGGGGGGGTGTAAGAGTGTGAATAGGCCCAGCAGTATCTAAATGAGAATCTCCTCCATCGTCAGTCCAGTCGGCATCAAACAGCCACATTAGTGCTTTATATCTTGCCCCGCCATCGCTCCGCTTCCATTCAGTACTTCTCCTTCAGCGAGAGGCATCCGCAGCGCCCCGATGCCCTCGGCCTCCTCACCAAACAAAATAACGGAAATGTCACTGAAAGCAATAACAGGGCAGGCGGAATGACTCCTCGTATCGTTCCGATCGGATGAGAGTGTTGCGGGAGAAGGTTCTGCAACCTAGTCACCTCAGACACCGAGTGCACTTTGACTTGCATTATGCATGAGGGCTGTTTGCTTAACTGGCTTTGGTGTTTACAGACTTCTTCTGACTGCCTTTGAAAAACTCTAGGTGGAATTCAAATGCTGAGTTTTCTTTAACTTCCATAACAAATCAACAATGTTTTTTTCAATGTCTCAGTTGGGGTGTTATTTATTTGCTTTGGACAACCCGCCATGTCTCCAAACTGTCATGTACATACCATGGGGTATAGCATGGTATAGTACTACCTTTAGATAGACATTCATATCTGTCATGTTTCTTATAGCATAATACTTCATAAGTTGAAAAAGTGTTATTCTAGAATTCAATATCCCATTTATCTTAACTTCATCTGAGCAAGCACTATTTGTGCCCTCCCAATTCTATGATGGACATAATTTTAAGAGTAAAAGAGTAAAAAAGAGTAAAAATCTAATAGTGGGAAAAAAGATTGAATAAGAATTAGTTAATATATGGGGTATTTTCACCTTGAAAGTAATCATGATTGCTGGGTTTGTATGTTAATGGTGGCAGTTACTGAGTAAGTGAAGTTTAGTTTGACTTTGGTAACATTTACAGAGCTAATGGTCTGGAAGTGGGCCTGTGCTCCTAACAGATGTCCAGAGTAGTTGTGTGAATCCACACTTTCCCCTTCTCTCTGAAAGGGATAAACATAGATCGGCCTTCAGAGATGTGAAGTGTAGTCGAAAAAGGGATAAAAACTCCTTTCACAAGCCTCGGCATATTTCAGATGATCCAAATAGTCACAGGATTTACAGGAAAACCCAAGAAGAGAGAGAAAGAAAGAGAAAGAGAGAGAAGGCCAGTTGGCTCACCAATTTCTGCCATATTAGGAAGTTTTTCTGTCTCTTATTTCAGGCACTTATTTCTTAACCTCATACACAACAAGAAAGACACAGATCAAGCAGTTACACAAATGCCTTCTTAGGAAGTCAATATTTGCACATTGAAGTATCCAGTTGTGACTCCAAAAATGTGATTGTAGATGAAGTTGTCAGGCAGTGTTGTGATAACCACAAGCAAAGCACGAGATGAGGGACTCTACAGTCCAGTTGTCCTGCAATTATCATCACTGTTTAAACATTTACTCAACTACAACCATGGCCCTGTCATTCTCAACTGAATAATCTGAGTGTTACTTTCTCCTCTGAATTTTTTGTAACTTGCCCTGCTGTGAGTGGCAGACAGACTTACAGCGCCACCTACATGCATACAGCCTACATGGTCAAAATGGGGTAGTTACAGCTGAACTCTCACTAGAATATTTTGGGGTGTTTTGTCAGTTGTAAAGTACTTTCATATATGTCAAGTGGTCGAAGAGAACTCCATGTGGCAGCTGCTCATTGTGAGTACTACTTTCAATACAAAACAGATGAGATGACAAGTTGCCTAGCAACTAAGAAATGAGAGCTACAGACAGATAAAAGAGTGACACAGCGAAACTGTTTGGAGCATTATATCCACTGTATATTTATCTACTGCCATGCAATTTGGCTTTGTCTGATACTTAAAGCTCATTGCCATATTTTTAACACATAACTGCAGCATTGATGCTTGTGACATCAGATAGAGGTCCAGTATGCAGGCAGCATGTTAAAACCTTTGGTGTGCTGACATTGCAGTCTTAAAATCAGGTATTGGTGCATATCAGCAATAGAGCAATAGAGAACTAGAGCAGTCATCCATGTGAATTGCTTTCTCCAACCTCTCATAAAATGTGAGTGAGAGTTTCATTAAGTCATAGGCCTTAGTTGTGCTTAATGTTGATAATATTATTTGGGTAACAAGCACTCCATTAAAAAATACAAAACTACTTTTGATTACCACACTTGAGATGGGAATGACACTATTCCCTGCACACAGAGCACATTTTTCTCTTAAGAATATAAGAGTGTGAAAATAAACAAAATAGTCCTGTAACAGAGTTATTACCTCACAACTAAATGCTTCAAACATTCTACAACACCCTGGCTTCCTGTGTAATAGCTCAACCAGGAATGATCAACATAGTGTGAAAATGCTAATGAACTTGCAATATCTGGAAAGGTAAACTTGCACAGCGACGACAGAGGCTGATAAACCTCTGGCTGACTCCTGATGAACATGCTAATGAATCAAATTAGCCAAAGCAGCTCAGTGGAACTCACTTTGTCTCCCTTCAAAGCACCTGGGAAGTCTAGAATGCGCAAAAAGGGTCTCAGACCTGTTTCATGGAAAACGAGAAAAGTCAGTGTGTAGTAGAAGGAAATAGCGTCTCACCACGGTGCATTATGAAAATCAATTAAACGGAGTAAGGTCGGAGCGTAGCCTAAAAGAAACGAGTGGGCGCTCTCTCAAAGTGGAATGGCAGCTTGCGGCGAAAGAAATTGACCACGTAGAAAAGAACAAAAGAAGGACGGGGGGGTCTTGATCTGGGTTTGTCAATGGGTGAGGTCTGTGTGGATGGATGGCTGGCAAGAGCCCTGCTAAAGCCAACTTTTATGTGGTGTAATTTTATGTCCTGCGTATGTTGCCGACCGCTGCGACAATGGCACGCGGTGATGCTAATCGCGGGCATCGCCAATTCCCTCTGGCACACTGCTGAGTGATTGACGGGTGTTGTTTTGTTTTTGAAATTTCTTTGTAGCATTTCTTGTAACGAACTGCCCACAGTTATTAACTTCTAAATGAAAAGTCCACTGCTCCATGAGGGCGGACTTTACATGTAGCCTATATTTCTACGATAAACAGAGTTTTATCCTCCTCTAAAGGATATTCTGTGAAAGGCCTCCAAAGTGATTTAAAAACTCTGTATTTTTAGGATTCCATTGAATAGGTGTTTGCAATTAGGCCTAAATGACAAGAATAAAAGCCTACCATTTAAAAACATCTCTAAATAAGTGCAAACGGGGTCTTAAAAGTTAGATTCTGAAACATTGTATCATTGTAGCTTATGTCACTCTTGTCAGTTTGCCTTTTCTGCACCATAAAGTAGCCTACATTGAAATAAGGCTCAGTCAACACACACACACACACACACACACACACACACTGATCACTGTATGGTTGAAGAGTTTTTTAAGGTCAGGTTTTGACAAGATTTCCAAGCTCCCATGAATGTGAACACTGTAAGCCATCTTCTGTACGGATGACAGATTAAGAGCCAACCTATTAGAGAACAACTTTAAAAGGCTCTAAGCAGTCAGTCTAAACATTACACAAATGAAGGAGATTGGAAACACACAGCTGCAGTAATAGGTCTATTTTCCTTGTCTGCCTTTAAGGGCCTGGATCAGCTAATTGATATTGAATTGACATCTAAAAAGCATGGTCATTACAATGCCCCCTGGTGGTAATTTAGTATATTGCTCAAATGACTTGAGGATTAATGTAAATTGGTCACCCTAATGCCATGAAGGGTATAGTACAAGGCGGTAATATTCTCTGAAAATTGCTTCACCACTCTGGCTGCACAAACCCTGCCTACAAGAGGTATACACACCTCTAATCTTAACCTGGGCTTGAATGTTAGTGGTAACAACCTTGTCATGAGAAATATCCCATAAATAACAGTTCTATGGGTACACAAAAGACAAAATGAACAATATCTTACAGACGGACAAGAGCTGTTGTGTATTACTGATGGGTCGCACCAGCCTTGTGCTTCCTTTTGACATTAAGACCAAAAAGGCATTTCTCAGACTTTTTTTCTAATTATATGGCTTTTAATGAAAATAGCCATCTCTTGTGTGCCAGTGAGTAATTAGTCTCGATAAACAGAACCTTCAGCAGAGAGAAAAGGACAAATTACAGCCCATCAATTACATGGTCATGCCCCACACACACCCCGCCATTCCACATCCCTCTCATCTTTTCAAATTCCAGCTGAGTCACGATGGCCATTGTGGTTAATTATTGGCATTATACATGCAGTCTATTATGCCTCTCTTCAGATGGTATGTAAGGGAGGAAGGATGAGGGACTCTCACAGGGTCAAAATTCACTTTTTCGAACAAAACTTTTTTTTTTCTCTCTGAGAGAATAAACCACCAGAGCACAAATAGAGTAACAGTGCAGATGTGCCCCAAATTCTGAGATGGTTGCTCCAGAGATTATCATTTATAGCCAAGATGGGTTTAGTACTGAAATGGTATAGTAAAAAATATATATATATTATAGAGAGGCATACTGTTAGTGTTGACATTGACTTGTCTGAATTCAGAATGACATACACTGTAGAAAACAAAATGCTATGACAGCTTAATAATACAAGGCAGCTTGATGCACAGAATTTTTAAGTTTACACAACACAAAATATAGGCTAACATTTATAGGGTTTTAAATAAAACTAGAAATATTAGCTTTCGTGTTGTGTAAATTAAAATAAATCTGTGCATCAAGTTGCCTCAAGGTGTCAAGGCCTTCATGTAGCTATTCACTGTCAGTAATACTGACCCTGGCTTCACTGAAGATGGAAAGGTGGAGAATAAATTAGTCTCATAGCTAATTTAGACAGGTTAGCTAATAAAAGCTAATAAAAACAGGTTGATCTGAGGCTAAAACCCTAGGGCTAGAGAGGGCTAAAAACTGAACCAGAGCGCAGCCCTGGTCTGCACTCTGTTCCACTGCACCAAAGCATTAAGTTCCACTCTCTACATGAACCAGTCAGGTAAACGTCATGCACAGATCTCTTAATGCAGTCTTTGTAGCCCACGATGCTTGACCTGGGGTAAGTAAAGGGGCTGGACCAGGAAGGATGCAAATGGAGGCCAGAACACTAAGAGCAGGAGTGGGCATAACACAGCGGTCAGGCTCTTTTTTTCTCTCCCTCCCTCCTTCTCTCTCTCTCTCTCTCTCTCTCTCTCTCGCTTTTACCTCCTTCTTTCTCTCTCACTCTGTGACAGCTTTGATGCTAATGGCTCTCACTTGCCAGGCTGACAGATGAGGAAAAGCTTGCGCCACTTACAGCACAGCAGGTGGCCCCTTTGCTCCAAAAGGGCCATGCCTGCCTGCCTGCCCACTGCTCTCCCACTCTGCCCTGTCCTGCCCTGTTAGGCTCCAGGAGCAGCATGCAGAGCAGGTGTGGGGGAAATCACAGCCGCAGGGGGGATGATTGTGCCGAAAGGCCGGCAAAGGTGTGGGGGTACTGGTAGCGGGGGCTCAGGAGAGATGAGTCATTACGGGATGTAAGGGGGTTGTAGGGGGTTAGTGTTTCAAGAGAGAGAGAGAGAGAGAGAGAGAGAGAGAAAAGAGACAGGTTGAATAAGGGAAGACTGATAGACCCCATAGAGAGTATGAGTGGGCATCACACTTGCTGCGAAGATGAAGATTGCAAGAGAGAAAAAGAGCTGAAAGAGTAAACATTCTTCATAAAAACGAGGATGGGGAGAGGGGGCTACAGATAGGGAGATATGTTGAGAGAAACAATGGCACAGTAGGCTATTGAGAGACAGGTTGGTACTTTTCAAATCAGCAGTACTTTATGCTTTTATTAAAGCATTAAAAATCAACCTTGAGAACAAGAGTGCTTTCTTCCTGTTTCTGGATATTTTTATGACACTGCTTGTCTGCCTGGCCACTGAAAAGTAAATGTGTGCGTGTGTGTTTGTGTGTTTGTTTGTGTGTGTGTTTGTGTGTGTTTGTGTGTGTTTATGTCCCTGTTGCCATCAACCCCCACGACTAAGGTGGGAGCCACCCACACACTAACAAGCACAGCTCCCTGCGCTTCTGTTTTCCTGCCTACGACCATCTCCCCCTGCTACAGAGCCGAGGCCTTGTGGGTAACGCCGCGCTCCGTGTGGAGTTTTATGGTTTTGTGGCTTTTACGCCCACCTGGGCTCTTTGGAGTATTTGTACACCTTTAGCTTGTCATTATGAGCATGGTTTCTCGTGAGGAATACATCTCCATGGAATTCGATTTTTGTTTTTGTTTGTGTCTCATGCAGATGAGGTGAATCATGGGAAATCATGCAGCATTTTGACTTCTGCACCCTCCGCTGAATAAAGAAATCTACGCATGGTAAAATGTGTTTTTTTACATGCGGATGCCATGTGGATGCGTGAGAATGCCAAATAAATGGATAGATCATGCATTCAAGATGTACAGTCAAAGATGGGAGAACGGCTTCCTTCATTATATACAATTGGAAATAGACATGCATTGCCTATTTATAAAAATACATAATACTACATAATGATAACTGTGGCTAGACTATAGGCTATTGTTTTGCTGGACATATGTCCCAAATCCAGCGAATGTCTTTTACAAATTATTATACACTGTGCATACACGTATACATTAAATGATTTGTAAAAAAGGGTTCAACTGTTAGAAGATGGTTTACAAATCGCTTTAAGTGTATAAAAAGCTATAGTGGTAAATGACAGAATCACAGAGACAGACAGAGAGATGATGTAATAGGACATAGGACATAGGGAGTCATGGAGACAATAGGAGTCTTGTTGTCTCCGGCCTCTTAGTCTCAGTTTTTCAGAAGAGACTCCCCCCAGACATTCTACTCACCACAGAGACAGCCTCTAGCCAAAACCAATGGAGAAACATCCAGAACAAATCGCAAATGTGCTAACAAGTCTACATCTCTTGTTTTCCTTTATCTGTGTGTGTGTGTGTGTGTGTGTGTGCATATTGCTGTGTAGTAGTAGAGTAGTGTGTTGGGTAGAACAGATCCATTTTACTGCAGACAGAATGCCTTGCCTATGTCTTTATGTGTGGAAATCACTGCAAAACAGAATGCTCAAAACAATGTGAGCCTCTTTGTGTGTGTGTGTGTGTGTGTGTGTATGTGTGAGTGTGTATATGCCCTCCCAGGTGTGACTCAATGAGTGGAAGAGGGAGAAAGAAAGCGATAAAGTGAGCACATCCTAAGGTAAACTTGACCCTGTGCCTACCTGACAAACCACCCACATCCATCTTCTTCAGGTTCTTGGCCTCCAGGACAACGACGGTCAGCTTTCCCGCAGTGGGCACGTAGCGCAGGGAGAAGCAGATGTCTCCCAGCTTCTCTTGCTGGAATAGAGGTCAGACAGAAGTCAAATAGGAGCACCTAAAACTGGTTAGACTGTTGTTTCATCTCCATAGCAATGGAAAAGATGGCAGAGGGTCTGTACAGTATGCACTGGCCATATGCCACCAGCATATAACCTATAGCTCACTTATAGAGCTGTATGTGTTCAATATAAATAAGCTACTGAGGATAGAAAACTAGTTTGTATATGTTTAGAAAAGTGTAGAAGTTGGTAGCACGCTGAAAAAAGGAGTTTTAATCAAGAAAGAGGAAGCAGAGCAGACGTTTCAGCATCAAGCTTATCTCAGTGCTCTCTGGACTTTAGTAGTTTATGTTTAAAGCCCCACTCCATCTGACATCATCAAAGTATCCTTGATCAAGATACTGAACCCCAATTGCTCCCAGTGGCAGGATGGTACCTTGCATGGCAGCCTCTGTCACTGGTGTGTGAATGGGTGAATGTGAGGCATACATTGTAAAGCGCTTTGAGTGCTCGTAGGAGTAGAAAAGCGCTATATAAATGCAGTCCATTTACCATTTACCAAAGGAATAGATGATACTGTACAGTCAGCTGAGGATCTGGACAATCCCAGTCTAAGACAGGCACAGGTATCAAGCAAGAGTGCTCTATTCCCGCTTCTTAATTCAATAGTTCACCCACTTCATCAGCTCCTGCAGGGGATTACAGCAATCCCATCAAAAACAGTGTGTGAATGAATTACAGGTGAATAAACTCTGCGAAACCACTTTTTTCTGTCACTGTGTGACAAGTTCAGGAGCACTGTGGTGACGCGGCTGGCACACCAACGCTCTCTCATACAAATTTTTAATCGTTTGTTCAAATGGTGACAGCTCGAGTGAAATTGGCAATTTGTGGGGCCGTTCTGCGTGAGGCCTTTGCGGAAATGAGCCGCAACGGTAGCGGCGGAGAGAGACAGAGAGTGCCCAGGTGGAAGCAGCGGAGTCGGGAGCCTGGCGTGAAATGATGGAGGGCCACAGAGCCGAACACCGACGCCAGCCAGCGGCGACGCCACTTGCACAAGTCACTGCCAGCAGCGGGCAATGGACAGCGCAGTAATTAACCTTTTACCTAAACAGCGAGGGACATGCACTCTCTCACCCACACAAACAGACACACAACACCCACTAAGTACACACACACACACACACACACACACACACACACACACACACACACACACACACACAACATATGCATGAAGGCACATCCACAAATGAAGGGAAAAAAACTAAAAAACTTAGGTTCCCTTGGCAACCCATGTTTAAATGCTATGCGCCATGACATTTACCATGAAAATTGAATCTCCTGAACTGCTGCTTTTGAAGTCACACTTTTATTAATAAGAAGGAGCCAGTGCACCTCTCTGATTACATGGCCTTTGCACGAGAGGCAAATTACTCCACCTTCTCTGTCAGCCACACGTCCTGGTGCCCAGATGTTATGCTAAAGTCGGGCAAAGTCATACTACCTGCCCAGCATTTGAGAAAAACAGGAAACGGGCCACACCTGTTTTCTCTGAGGTCAGCTATCAGGTGAGAGAATTAAATCCACTTTCTAGATTTCTAGATTTTCTAGTTTTCTAGATGCCGTTTGGATCTCAGAGAATGTTAAGAGATAGGCACAGAGAGTGTCACGTCACGTACATACAGTACATGACAGATTCCTCTCTGTTGCATTCAGAGTTTTAGTTTGAGTTGCTCAAAAATATGGCTAAAGCGGTCAAGTTTGGGGACTACGCTTAGTGGGCTACACTGTCACTGTAAAAACCAATCTGTTTTTTTTTAAAAATGTCAACTGACAGAATTATGGCAGTGCAGAATTAATGTACCTTAATGAGGTCTATTTATTTGCCCTCAAATGTTTTCAACAATAGTTTATGATTACACCTTGTTGGGTTGTCAACAAGATTTAAATGGAGGTTTCACAGTGTGTGTGATTGATTGCACTTTTTATTTTACACTCTTTGTAAAAGCAGACAGCTTTTCACTGTTCACAGTAACAACATATTGACTTCTAATATGCTACCCAATATGATTAGACGCTAACATTTCTTAAGATAAGAGTTTAAGATAACATTGTCCTATCAATTCCAATTTTGCTAGTACTGACTCAGAATGCCAATGCCAAAGTCAAATTGGAAAGCCAAATGCACCTAGCATACAGTAAAAGGATTTTGTGTGTCATTTAAGCCCTAGTGGCAGTATGAGTGTTGTATTCTGATTTCAGAAGGTACGGAGGAGGTCTGACTTTACACAGAGTGCAGGAGTTTTCAACACTTTACAATATAATCTGGCCTGTGGTGATTTACCTAAGCAAAAAGGTGCAAATCGCTGTAGTTTACACTGATTTGCACAAATGCACATTATTGTTTGGAACAGCGCATCAGAGTCCCAAATGTTTTATTGGTCTAATAACACCTCTCACCTCCTCCTTCTCTGCCTTCTGGAGGTCCCTCCACTCCTCCGTTATGTGGCTGAAATCCACCTTGTTCATAGGCACCTTCACGTCTCCGATGGCATCATGCTTGGAGAAGCGATCAAAGTCGTACACCGTCATCACCAGCGTCTTTCCACCCAACTCAGTGTATGGCACCTTAGGTGGAGAGAGAGAGAGAGAGAGAGAGAGAGAGAGAACAAAAAGCACATGTTCTTTTTTTGCTTTCCACTTTTTAAGCACGAAAGTGCAGCACACTGGTCTCATCCCAAGCTGTGGGGTGGACATTGTTGTTTCTGACAGAGAGAGAGAGAGAGAGAGAGAGAAAGAGAGAGATAGAAAGATATATACTTTATTGATCCCCAATGGTGAAATTCAAGAGAGAGAGAGAGAGAGATTATTTATATACCATATGGTAAACCAACTACCTGTTTCCTATCCATAATCCATAATATTTTATCTACCGAGTTTGATGTATCTGTGATTTTATCTGTGATTACCTATATGAGATTACATTCTAAAAGGTTCAGTACTTTGGGACATGCTGGCACCACATTCCAAATCAAATTTGTTTCCACAGCTCATCTTTCACAAACAAAGATATGTGGGCCTGTAAGGTGTGTGTGTGTTTCTGACATTTGATTCTTGATTGTCTCCAATTGAGCTGTTTTCCAGACAAAACTCATTACGTGGTGGGGACTTGTTGCGACATGGTGACAAACTGCTTGATTGGCCTGGAGGAAGATAAGACGCCTGGGTTGCTATTTTGTCCTTGACGTTATCACAATGACACTCCAGCTTCCCTCCATTTCAATAATGGAGCCACTTGTGCGTCTCTAGCTCGTGGCACGACAGCACTGGCTCCGGGTTTTGCTCTGTTGTCAGTTTCCCACAAATTTTGGATGACACACTCCAATCAGTTCAGATGCCGCTCTCCTTCACTGAAAAACATATTTCTTGAGCATCGTGACTGTGTGGATTCATGGACTTCATGTCTGAGTCTGAGTCACTCATGTTTTTTTTTGTTGTTGTTTTTCGTTCCTTCATTTAAAGCAGGAAATGTTAGTGTCTGATAGTGCAGCCAAAGATCTCATTCCAGAGGGAGAGGGAGGGAGATAGAGAGAGAATGTTTTTAAGAGGCTCTAATGAGCTTGTTAGAGCATCAGGTATTTTTTTTTTTAGATAAAATAAAAGGATGTAGGAATAGTATGGTACCTGTATTTACAAAAGCATGCTTATGGACTTGCATTCTATCCAATAAACAATGTTTCGAGCAGTCAACAAGCAATTAAGAAAAAGTTGCAGCTATGTGCTATGAATACTTTGCTATTACAATACAACAGGAATGTTAGCAATCTTAATGTGTTAACAGGTGGCCAATAACGTAGAGCTCTAATGAATTTACTATGCACTCCCAAATGAAGAAGAAAATACTCGCTAACAAACGCTCATTTTAACCAATCAATCTCTGAAGGGATATTAACTCATAACTAGAATACTGCAGGGTTGTGATGCCTGTTTTTTTTTTTTTGACAAGAACTACAGCCATGGTCCTTACAGATTCATTGCATTGTGCCAAAGAGTTTAAAGCCTTCAATTCGGTTGGTCTGTAAGATTTACTAGTCTCTAGTCTGTAGGCAATGATGATGTCTGGCCTAATAAAATGAAAATGCTTTCTCTAATCATTTACTGTTGACATAAGAAAGCTTTATATGCCACAGAGGGTTCATTATAGAGTCACTAGTCCAACACACTGCATCTGAGCTCTCTATGGCAGACAGTTTGAAGAAGCTTTCCTCGAACAGAAACCTGTCTTTGGCTTGAGCATCAAAAGGGGTGAACTGAGAGCGTGTTTGTGGTGTATCTCGCAAATAAACCTCTTACCTTGAAGGTGAACTGCTCATTGAACGTGGGGTTCAGTGTCTTCCTGTGCACCTTGGTCTCGAACTTCTTCTTCTTGTCGGGCATCAGGTAGACCTTGACGTAGGGGTCTGAGGTGCCCCCCATGTCCATGGCGGGCAGCTCGGCGGCCTGAATGATGCCTACTATAAGCTGGCATCAGAGAGACAGAAGACAAAGGGGCACTGCGTCAGCACAGGCGTGACCTTGCGCCAGCCTGCTCCAGACCCGTCCATTAGCCCACCACCGCTCAGCTACTCCGCGTATATTGGCCCTCCATTAGCCGAATAAGGATGCTCTTGTAAATGATTGTCTGCAGCAGGCCCATTAGGCTAAGGATCTGCCTGGGCTGGCTCTCCCGCAGAACAGAGAGAGAGAGAGAGAACGAGCGAAAGCGTATTATTAGCTGACGGGGGAAAAAAAACAGGCTCAGAGTCAGCTTTGCAGTGTGTCTGCACACAATGCTAAACGGGATATTTTTTTTTTTCTCTCACTTGGTGCACATTCACAATGGTTAAACAATTCAACTAAAAACAAAAGACCACTATTTTAAAGTAGATCGGTGAAATTATAATGTTGTCTTTTTCTATAGCCTAAGGGTGGATTTATTAGAATTGTCAGGTTTTATCTGAATTCTTCAAACCTGTTCTTCTGAAAAATAAAAAAAAGGACAACGGGGTTCTTCGTGCTCAAACAAATGACATGGAATGCCGTCAAAAAACGGAGGGAGCTCAATTCGAAGATGTGATTGGGGTTACTTAAGGTCAAGCACGTCACTAAAACCAGCAGGCCCATACTCTGTATTTCTTCTTCTCTCCACATCAAGCCTAATAATTGATAACCAGACAGAGAGGCCCGCAAGGCTGATTGACCTGCCAGTCAGAGCGGCTCCTCTGTGGCCTCTCGAGCCATGCTAGTCAGTCAATCAAACCCCCATCAGTCAGCTATGGGCAGGTGGTCTGGAGGCCGACCAAGCCACTCAGCCGTGGAGCTCTTCAGCTGTCGGAGGCATGTGGAGGAGGGGGCAGGAGTTCGAGAGCGTAGGCAGGCAAAGGTGGTGTGACGATGTGGAGACGCCTAAACAATGCCAGAGCTGCCAAAAACGGCAATGAAAAACAAACAATGTCCAAAAGCAATGACATTTACAGTGCAATGTTCTTCACTTAGGACCAGCTGATAAAGTAGGCCTCTGTGTAAGAGTTTTTTGTCACATTTTCAACTGAAGGGTTCAACAAAGCTTGTATTCAGCCGTAGCGGAAGCTAAAAGTAGTGAATTGGTGATGGGCTGCTGGCTTGGAAGAGAGTTTTGTTGTTGTTGACAAAATAACAGACATGAGGACATGAAGACAATATGGCAACAGGAAGCACAAAATAAAACAAGCTACATTTTGATGTCAGACAAAATACGTCACGCCCAATAAACAACACAAGACACTTGACACAAAACATGCGACTTTTTAGTGTTTAACACAGTTAGGTTATACGGTTTTGACTAATCTGTGCTTTAAAAGCCTGGCTAAACACTAAAGAGTGGCTAAACAGATAACAGAAAGATTCACCAAGAATACAAAAACAAAACAAATCACAACACCCCATGGATGCGCTGTGCTGTTCATACGCAGCTGTACGTCACAGAAACATGAGACATCACACATTTGTTATTCAAATATGGACACATTGTGCGTACACTGAAGGTAGCAAACAACATTCCCAAGGTGCGCTGTAGTGTGATGCCAGATAAGCGTCTTTCCTGTACAGAAAAGTCTCTCAGCACACAATACAAAAGTGTTTTGCACCAAGACCCTGAGATACTGAAAAGGGATTATTTTTCAAGTATTGGTAGCTTTATTGAAAAAAATAAAATAAAAAATAGACCACAGCACTTTTCTCCAGACCTTTCGTAAACTTCACATGCCACCGAAGAAAAAAGGAACGCTGAGGGTGAAGCCCTGGCCGCGGCAACGTCGGCCACACTAGAGTGTGACTATTCCCCCTGACGTGTTGTCTGTTCGAATTTCCCCGGCGAGGTTTAACTCATGGCTAAATGTCATCTCACCTGCCAAGCTATGTCGGAGAGAATTTAGTGTGAGCCTAAGCCAGCATGGCCGCTCCCTACCCTGCCCCTATAGGCCGACACGCCGGAGCAGACACCAATTTGGCGACAGCTGGCTGAGTCGTCTGACAAACAAACCTGTTTGAGGTGACAAAATATAGCATCGAGAAGGAAAAAGTCAGTATTGTTGAGGCGGGTTTTATTATTTTTTTTAAAAAAAAGAAACACCTGCACAAGGGATTTTCACTTCAGGAAACTTATTGATGAAGACTGGGATCAAACAGCTGATGCATGTCGTTCCACTCCCTCCCACACACCCCCTCTGCTGCTGGGATGCTGTGTGCCACAGCTTTGGTTCACAGTGGAAGCGCATGGTACAGTGCAAAGGTCCCAGCAGAAGTTTGAATGCACAACGACAGCTCCCAGCTATGGCTAACATCTCTATGGACTATAAGGATGAGGGAAGAAGGGAAGTCTTCAAAGGACTAGGAAGCAAAATACAGAGCTTTAATACACAATGAAACGCAGCGATTGGTAAAAATACTAAGATTTCAACTTCTTGAGAGTGAGTGAGCAAGAGTCCCATTATGCCATCATAATCCACCCCCCCCCCCCCCCCCCCCTTTACGACAGTATTTTTACCCTTTCCCTGGATGGGAGAGGAGCTCTAAATAGAAAGAATAATACGCCCACTCTCTTTAGCCATTTGCACCCACTGAGAAAGCAAAAAATACACTCTTTCATACGAGAAGAAGTGAAGAGTGTCACAAAGAGAACTTCAGAGGATGAAGGAAGGATGGGGGAGGAGGGAGTAGAGAGAACTAGAAAGTAAAAGGCAAAGAGAGAGACATACAAAGAAAGGAAAAGACAGAGCAGGAAGAGAGGCCTCTAAAGACTACCACTGAATAGAATAGAAGAGAAATGCAGAGAGAGAGAGAGAGAGAGAGAGAGACCTCTGACTGTACTTTTTTCACTGAGGCCTCGCTCTGCTAGCCTGGAAAGGGCAGATTGCCTGGAACAAAAAGCCCAGGGTTTACTTACTCCTGCCCCTCCAGAGCTGCCAAACAATCTCCTGTGCCACTCTGTCTGAAATCCGCCCGACCCCGAGTCAGGCCTATTCATCGTGACTTAATCGTTTTGTCCAGCGAGGAACACCGGGACATAGCGGGGAATCCTCTGGCTTACTGCTGTGCCGGTTATTGAGCTGAAAGTGGGTCAGGTTGGTGGTGCTTTGTACTCGCTCTCGCCTTTCCCCTTCTTCTTACTTTGTGGAGATATTTCCTCTAGCCATACTACTGTTTGCTAGCTGTAGGCTTTTCCTGCATATAAAAACTCAATGCCCTCTCTCTGTCCAGAGAGTGTGAATGGCAGTTACAGGTGCAGACTGGAGCTAAACCTATCTATATAGGTATATATATATATATGGGGGGAGAAGCACACCTTGAAATTTACATCAGGCAGTAATTTGGCCTAGTTGCATTTAAGCATGCTACTCGTAGGTGGTACATGATGTACTCGAAAAAAAGAACTAAAAACCTAGATATAAGGATTCGGAAAAGTACTACCTTTAATAACTTTTATGAAGTGGTGAATCAGGAAGACACCAGTGCAGGCTATGACATTTGCAAAAGCTGTGAAGCTGTTTATTTCTTTACGACAGTCACTACGTGGTGCATCACAAGAGTGCTAAACCCCATGCTTCTATGAACACCTTGACTAGTCTCCTTTCTAGAACAGGCAAGAGCTTCCTCGGCTCCAGACAGCAGCGTCTTGCATCGCGTTTAGTCCTAAAAACAAACGCTGCATGGTGTTGGTATGGATAGATGGCAGATAGGGAATAAGCTTCATGATGCACTTGTGGGTGAAATAATAACCCATCTATTATCCAGTAACTTGTTCCATTTTGTATCCCCTGCACACAGTGTCGTCCTACATAAATCAACCCCCCTCAGAAATATATACATCTCATATCATGTATGGATGGATGTGACACAAGGTTATCATCTATGTCTGTAATTGTCCTCAAGGTCTTGATAATCAGTGGCTATTGGTTGATGTTTTGGGTGATACCTGGGGGAAAAGCATTAGAGTGTGAAAAGGGTCTCGTCCAAGGAGCAGAGGAGGCAGTGTGGAGGATATAAAAAGGTAGAGTTTTTTCTCGGAGGGGCCGTGATGTGTCTGATGGGTGCGAGTGGATAATCTCAAGCTGTCAGGTCTGTTTATGGCGGCCCGGGTGAAACTCACACGCTTCCGCCTCGATCTGTCAGCGAACATCTGCCCGCGGGAAGTTTATACGCCACCACACACACACACCAGAGAGAGGAGCGAGAAGAGAACTGTACAGGGAGTGCGCAGCAGTTCCAGATACTGTCGAAGGGAAAACGAAGTAAAAGGCACCTTGAACTTACAGAGGCTTCCTGTCTCAAAGAATGCTCTTCCACAAGGACGATTGTACTGTAAGAATACCTTACATCTCAACAACTTCATCTCTTCTTTCACGATATGGTTCCCTTAATTTTTATAAGGCTATGCAATGCAATTACTCTCAAGTATGAGTAGGAAGTTTGTGGTTTCCGGAAGTAATTATGACTGACAAAATGTGTTGATGATGGCATATCAGATTTGTATGCCATTGGTCAATGGTTATATGTTAACTAGGGGACTTTCAAAAACACATAATGTTTTCTGCTCCATGTGTGTGTCAACTAATCAATAAAAATGTGCCAACAATTGTGATATTCTAAATGTATTAAAGATTGTTGCAAATAATCTAAATTTATTAAAGTTTGTTGTGTAATATTGACAATGAAAGTATCAAAGCACCATGACAATGATGTGTGCTACCTCCATGGAAATGACAGAATGACCCAATGAAATTTTTCAGAAACGACAAGAGACCATACTTACGCGTAACAAAGGAGGGCATCTCTTTATTTTTGTCAAATGGTTCGAACACTACGCACACACAGTGAGAACGTTTCGGAGGGCAGAGCCTTACCGTATTCTCTGTGAAATTGTAATCCAAGGAGTATTGCAATTTGCCAAGTTTCTCATCCTCCTTGGGCTCGGCCTCTTTCTCGGTATCCGTCAGCCCTGTCTCTGCATCATCCTCATCCTTAAAGGCCTGAAGGAAACATCCACCAACAGTCAGTCTCCCCTGCTCCACCACAGCAGCAGTCGGCCACGGCTCGGCCTGGGGGGGGGAGGGGGGGTTTCCCCAGGCAGCCCGTACCTGAAAAGCTGGTTCTTTGTTTGTTTGTTTGTTTGTTTTGTTTAGGGGGTAAAAGGGGTAGCAAGCACTAAAGAGACACCACAGCGGTTAAAACATGCTCAGTGATGCACTAGTGTCGGGCCAGAGACCCCTCCCCTCCTCCCAACCTTCCCCAATGCAATTAGTCAATCAATCAGTCAAAGACTCTTTCATTCATTCAGTCAGTTGGTTATTCACTCACTCATTCAGTCAAACCAGTCAATCAATTCATGGGTAGTTTTTTTGAGGGAGGGATATGTCCCATAATGAAAGTAGAGAGATGGTATAATTGATGTCATAGAGAGAAAAGAGAACATCTGAAATTTGAAAAGTTTGAAACAAAGGGAAAGAATGACAAAGATAAATGGGGGAAGAAGAGAAGACTGTGAGAAGACTGGAGAAAGTGAAAGAGAGGGAGAGAGAGAGAGAGAGAGAGAGAGAGAGAGAGAGAGAGAGAGAGAGAGATAGAGAGAGATAGAGAGAGAGAGGTACAGCTAGAGACTAACATTGTGACCAAGACAGACAGAGAGAGAGAAGTGAAAAGAGAAAGAAAGGAGAGAGAGAGAGAGAGAGAGAGAGAGAGAGAGAGAGAAATAGAGAGGGTGGGCAATTCCCTTTATGCCAGTACAAGCAGTCAGTCCGTGGCAGGCAGAGGCAAATCAGAAGGGAACTGCCAGAGACAGAGGGTGAGAGACAGAAAGACAGACAGATAGATAGAAGGACAGAGACATAGAGAAATCCCCTGACCCAGTCTCATCATCAGGGGAAAGGCAAGAGTGCTGGTGGTGGTTGTGTTGGTGGGTGGGACAGAAAGTAAGGGGGTAGCAGGTGGGTGGTTGGGTGGTGGTTGGAGAAGGGTGTTGGGGTGGGGGCAGATATCTTAGATTACTGGGTCAGCATGCGATTTGACGAGCTTCTCAAGTTCATTCACTGTGAAAGTTGCCTTTTTTTTCTGTTTCATAACGTCAAACGCTCTCATCAGTCGACATGCAAAAGAGGGCATTCATTCTCATCACGACGCAAAGAGAGAGAGAGAGAGAAAACAAACTCTAATGCTGTGTTTTGTCTCGTGGGTTTTCCCCCACACCCCCCCCTCTCATTCTCAGTGGCATATACACTAGCACACCTCCCCACACTCAGTATGAGTGGCATAATCATGACCCTCAGCTGCCCATGGTACCGCAATGCGGATGGAAGCTAGAAGCATCATGCCAGCGGAGGGTGTCAGGGGGAGGGGGTTGTTGGTGGTGGTGGTGGATGTGTGGGGGCATCAGAGAGGGGGTTGTAATGTGGATGGGGTCTGACCTATTAGTCGTTTTAGGTTACTGGTGTGAAAGCAGAAGGCCGAACGAAATTGATTTCTTTTCTCCATCACTCACCAAGCCTGGATCCGATGGATGACAAGCAACCGGAGAGTTCTAGTTAAAGGGCCTCTTTTTTATTAAAGAATAATCAAAGTGGCAGGTAATGAAGCAGAAGGGAGCTCTATGCTTAGAAAATTGCCCAGCATGAAATTTCTTATAAAACTAAGTATTTTAAGGTAACATTGATTTTGTTCCCATTATTTTAAATTCATTTCCAGAAGCAGCCAAGTTAAATATGATTTTGAAGAATACATTTCTTTCATCTCCACAGGCTAAGGGCAACTCAGCTCCTTCAAAAAAAAAGAAGTTTGCTTGTCTGATGAGTAAAATGGCCTTTTCAGTATAATTTTATTTCCAAGGCTGAGATGCATTATTTCATTAATGACCCAGCTTCAGCTTTTGCTTGTCATCACAATCACCCAGGATATTTTTGTCTATTGACAGTTTAGTCATCCCAAGTCTCTCTTTATTTTGTATTCTCATTCCAAATTTTAGTGTGGGGTGATTTTGAAAGGAGAAATCAATAAGGTTCAACCTTGTAAAAGCGCACCCAGTGCAATTTTTCCTTTCAATTTGTACATATATATGTGCATATTGCAGACCTACGCACATATATATTGTAGATATACATGTACTTTATGCATAGTTACATATATTTGGCTCTACAGGAGTAAGTTGTTTGTCAAGAGGCTTTTAAGAAAAGTCAGAGTAGCAGGCTTAAGAAGATCCAACAGCAATTGGGAACCTACCGCCAGTGCCAATCCCGCACAGTCATCAGAAAAAACACAGATAAGGAGGACATAGAAGGAAGAAACACAAATTAAAACAACCACACACAGACGTTTAACACAAGATTCTGGGCACACCAGGAGAAATGACTGCAGTGGAGTTCATCACTCCACGTCTAGCGCGCTAAAGCTGAAGCCAGTTTTGCGTTGTGAGCCAGCATCTTGTTTAAGCTAATATTGTAGGTGATGTCTGCAGACAGACTGGAGTGTTGTGGTGGGTTTTGTTGTCATTGCAATGCTGTATTTGTTGCTTCTAATTAAGATTTTTCCAAAGCAAACACATTATCTTACTGGAAGATGCTAGGGAATTGTCAAATCTACTACAAATAGTGGGCATATTAGAGTTTAGACATGCCAATCATGTTTTCCCATATAATTAAAACTTCATTTCTAGAGTCGTACTGCCTTTTGGAAGACCAGCCTAATGAATAAATTACTTTTTCAAAGCCGGTCTCTGGAAGATTGAGTAGGCCTCTTTTTTGTTTCGCCTAGATTTGTGTAAAAGGCCAAATCTTTGAGGAAGTAATAACTTATTGTAAGTGTGTCTCCTAAGGTGACATCTTTGTCCTGTGCCTGTTGATGGGGGTGTGGGAGGTGTCAGCCCTTTCATTTACGGCTCTGGCCCAAGGCTTGGGGTCATGAGCTGAGTGTTGGATCCTGCTTCTCTGCAATCAGTGGCTCTAATTCAGGACGTGGTGGTCGGCACGGACTCAAAAAAGAGTGCCGGCACTCTGGAAATTAAGCAGACTTTGGTCAATTACTCAGTCCGAAGTGTGGTGGGCACTACGAGAACTATTAATGCAATTAGCAAGCTAGCAAGGGTTAAAGTGCTCCGTGTTGCATATCATTTTCGGGGGTTGTATTTGAGAGAGAGAGAGA
>JAGFZM010005070.1:0-34345 GCA_017657215.1 Limnothrissa miodon | reverse complement strand
TTTTCTGTCTAAAATCCAGAAACGTCGGTGTGGCTTTTGGAAAGTGCGGAAGGGGGGAGGGGAGAGGGGGGCTGCCATGAGTCTTCAGTGGCCTGTTACAAATCCAATTTCCTAATCAACTGCATTAATTAAAAAGCAGCACACCATTTATGGTATCAGGGAGCACACAGCAGACAGGTGTGTGTTTGTGTATGTGTGTGTGTGTGTGTGTGGGCAGATTAAGTCACGCATTGTCACTCCTTGATCAGATGTTTTTCATGAAGTTACACTCTTGGTTGGTCAACCAAGCAAAAAGGCAATCTCTCTTCAGTAACATTCAGCCTTTGGTTAAGTCATACACTGTCGCTCTGAAAGTAAATTGAATTCAAGTGAAGGTTCTTGCCATGTCTTGACAAAAATATATCTTTTTTTAGAATTCGGTATGGGGACAATGTGAACTATGAATACACCACCTGTGAAACAAAACCTGAATCGAATCTAATTGCTTAATGGAGTACACATAAACGAAATTAGCTAACATTGTTATACGTTTGTCCGCTGTGTCTGTACAGGATCTGGATGACATTGAGGACGAGAACGAGCAGCTGAAGCAGGAGAACAAGACTCTGCTGAAGGTGGTGGGTCAGCTGACCAGGTAGAATCGCGGTGAAGTCCGAGATATGGATGAGGAACGAGCAAAGAGAGAGAAGTGGAAGATGATCACCCTCTGCACCTGGATTGACTGCTTGGCCTTTGGGTGGGGGTGGAGGGAGGGCAGCATCCTGTTTTTACGGTCTTTGTATTGTTTGTTTGTTTGTTTGTGTGTTTGTTTATTTCATTTGATTGTCTGTATTACAGCTTTGGCATCACGTGAGGGCCCCTACTCTCTTAGGCGCTGGTCTCAGCCAATTGATATTAGGGGTGCTCATAGGCAGGTGTTACAATGCATTGTGGGTTATGAAGTTCCTCTTGCAAAATCGGATGGAGTTAACTGTAGTCAGGCAACACTATTTAATGTAAATGTGTACATAGGCTTTTTTTGATAAAGCTGAAAAAAAGGAAATGAAATTGAATGTATAATGTAGTGCACCACCGAGCGCTAGCTCCAGGGGCTGCATACGTTTATCATGAGTACCATGTGGCCAGCTTTGAATCACCCAAGGTAATGGGCGGCAGACATTGAAGGTTGCCTGTTGCATTGTTCTCCCACCTTTTAGGCACGTCTAAAGCCCTCCACTGATGGCAATGGGCAAAAAGAAAAAGACCATGGCCTTTAGGGTTGAGCCCATGCCATTAAGACCAAATATGAGGCAAAATCACTGCTTCCATCAGCCAAAGTGGAAATAATGTTCTGCCAATTTTGTGTGGCTGCTCTCTTTCGAGAAAAAAAAGAAAAAATGCACATCAGGGTCGTCTTTCTGGGGGGAAGCAAGGGTATGATTCTTTCAAAAAAAATGTATCTCTGGTTAATTTGTCTGTTTAAATCTGCATTTGTCAGCATTAGTAACTAATTACTAATTTGTCGGCATTAGTAATTAGTAAGTCTGAAAGAATGATTAGAAATGAATTGACACATAAACAGATGACTAAATGTACCTCCCATTAACAGTCACAGCTTTGAAGAATGAATTACTGTGGTGGCCACAGAATATACATGTATTGTGTCATAGAGATATTATCAATGTAATAATTCATGATGTTTACAAAAACAAAACGACTAAAAAAAAAACGTCTTTTACTTCAGTATCAATAGATGTAGCTGTTGATGACGCAAGGTGAGCAAGAATATATAGGCTACTGCAGTGCATTTGTTTTGTATATTACTCTATAACCTAATCGGCAAACAAATAAATAGATGAATAAAAGGACAGAACAGTTGTTATGTTAATGCTAATGCCTTATCAAAAGCATCTCTCTCTGCAGTAGGTTGTCTTAACATGCACTCCAAATAGCAGTGTGGGAGCACAGCCGAGCACAGCAGGTCTGCGTCTCGCCCACTGCATCCATTTGGATGGTCTGAGCCTGAGTGCCCAGACTTGTCAAAACACAGCACATCTCCGGCTCAAAGCACATGTGCTCGTTCGGGGTTGAAATGGAGTAAAAGAGTAGGAAGGGATTAGGGGAGAAGCAGGAGAAGGAAGGTGGAAGGACGATGGCTATTGCTGTGGAGAGACGGAAAGGAGAGGGGGGAGGAAGCGTGCTGACCTGGTAGATGGCGGAGATTCGGTCCACTCTGCTCTCCTGCGAGCCACTCCTCCCTTGCTTCCTCTCTTTCATCTCTCTCTCTCTCTCTCTCTCTCATATCCATACCCTTGATGTGCATGTACAGAAGATGAAGTCATTTAATAAAAGTTTGATTCTCGCTCCCTTCTCGCGGCCTCATTTGTGTTCATTAATGCTAATTTGATGTGATGATACCATAGCAATGAGGCGGTAATGTAACGTGACGGCCGGTGGTGGGGGCCTCGCCGTCGAGCGCACGGCAGTCGGCGCACAAACTCTAGGTGTATGCGTGAATGTATGTGTTTGTGTGTGTGTGTGTGTGTGAGAGGGTGAGCAAATGTGGTTATCAGTAACCACTCTGAGTGAGACTGTGTGTGTGTGTGTGTATGTGTGTGTGTGTGATGGAGATAGACTATAAATATCTGTGTGTATGTTTATGCGTCCACCCCGCCCCCGACCCTATCTGCATCACTCCCAACCTGCCTGTCAGACTCATCACCGTGACTCCCAGGCCAAGGGACTCTGTGGTTCCTGCGTTGAGAAGTCTCCATCACATCGTGATGGGTTCTTATTAAAGCAGCCCGCTGCTGGTCATTAGCATCTGTGGTGCCCTGAGACAGAGGCACAAGAAGATAGCTTTCCCCAGTTTCTCTCTCTGTCTCTCTCTCTCTCTTTCTCTCTCTCTCTCTCTCTCTTTCTCCCACTCTCTCTCTCTCTCTCTCTCTCTCTCTCTCCTAATGCTCAGGTAATTGCTTCATCCTCCTTCAGTGGCTTCAGGACGGTGAGTCCTCCTTGCCAGTTAGTTTGGCCTCTTGTATTTGCATTTTTATTGGACAGCTTTTGGACTTTACTTTTCTGATTTGTTTCCCAGACCTTGACTTAAAGGGAACATAGAAAGGGCTGAATGGAGTATTGTACCTTGTTCTCTGATGTTAAAATAGAATGTATTTAACTTTTATCAAAAATTAGCTCAAGTACAATTTTACAAGCTCAATAAACGAACCGGAAAATTTGAAAAGAACCAGAAAATGTGATGCACAACAAACCAGCAGCTAACACAATGGGACGCATCAGTAAGTTGTGGCCCATTAGATGTAAGCTCAGGTTTAGTATTGTGTATTTTGTATCAAATTTTCTTGTTCTATGGCTATGAATTGATTTACATTTAAAAAAAAATGTCCAGCGGGCGTAGAGCACCCACATTAAATCTATTCAAGGGGCTAAGCCTCTTCTGCTAGTGACGTCCCTGGGTCAGGTAAACTTTCATTTACATATACAACTATTCAATTAACAGTATGCGCAGGGCTATGCTGCAGCAACAGAGATGCGTAGAGGAGAACACTGATGCAACAGCAGAATAATACGTTTATTCTAAAAGTCTAAAACAAATGAACATGGGAGTGGAAGTGCATGAAAAACATGGACAATATAGTGTGGGAAAGAATGGAAGCGGAAGAGGGAGCCTGAATGATAGTGGGAAGGATGATTAGAAAAGAACAGAGCAATCTTGAAAAAAACAGGATGTGTGGCACTATTAATACACAATAAAATATGTTAATATACATTATCTATCAGATGTATATTAATTTATATGTAACTGTAGTAGCGGTCCTGTGTGTCTCTGAATAAACAGAAGCACACCCATCTCTTTCATTCCACCTTCTGCTCCCCTTCTCCTATCCATGGAGCCTCTACCAGGTCCTTACAGATGTTAGAGAGAGGTTAGATATCCAGGAGGCTACCACTGCACCACTGGCTCCTCCAGGCTGGGAGAGAATTTTCCTCTAGTATGGAATAAGGGGCTATCAGTATTTCTCTGGTATTAAAGGCCCACTAAGCAACATTTTTCAGTTAATTAATCAGTTTCATACTGTTTAGGAGGCTAACATGAGTCATTACACGGCGAAGGAACAGTGTAGGATGCACCACTGTGGCCTACAACGACAAATACAGCACAACGACAACACAAATAAAGGATCTCACCATCCCCTCTGATTTGCACATTTTCTTTAACACTGGCTGCACTGCAACAAGCATCAGGCAGAGCTGAGATTCAAACCTACAGTATGACTCTGAGATCAAAAGGATGATGTCATGACCACTACTGACACCAGACATCCTCTCCCCAGGCTGCATTGGCTCTCTGGCTGTCCCTGCGCAGAACTGAAGCAATGGATCTAGTGTTTAGTGTTTTTATTCAGAGGCAAACCTCTAGCTTAACTTAAAAGCTAAACTTTAGCTTTTAAGGAGACAAACATGAGTGTTGAGGCATAGAATTAAAGTTTAAGATTAGGTAAATTCATTATACTCATATTTTTATGTTTGGTGAAGTTTATAGTAGTTTATACCACAGTTTACCACAGTAGCACTAACATATGGATGCCTCAGTTGGAATGATCGTGATATGTGTCAAACAGACCTTAAAGATTTACTTTCGGATGGGGTGTCTGGCAGGAAATTGATACGGGCGTAATAGTCTAAAATGACCAGAGCCATGTCCAGCTGCAATGCATTTGATTCTGCGGAGCTGATCTATGTATAAAACTCTTATCTAGCTCTAGAAGCCCATATGTCATTATCTGAGGTTGCATGAGGCTGGTTCCAAGCTTCAATCTCCTTTATCTCTCGACTCATCTCTGTGGCCGAGCGGCAGCCATAAAATACACTCAAAATGCACTCCCCCTCAAGATGGGAGCACACGGGCAAAATATATAAATTATACCATCATTATGTATTTTTCCCTCCTAGCAACCTAGCGAATAAATCATTTTGAAGGCAAAGTTGGGAATGTGCTGTCTTGTTCATTTGGAAGTCATATTAGCCTTTCCCTTCAATTTCATGCATGATCTTGAGCAAGGTAATGGTCAAGAGCAAATGAAAGCATGGTAGGAAAAAGGTTATAAACATTGCATGCACCTATTGTGATGTGTTTTGAAAAAGAAAAGCATGGTAATGGCATGCTTTTTCTGCCAGCCATGTTGTGTTGCTGCCAGCATATTGCGGCCTCTATAAATGTTATACCTTTGCAATAAGTGTTGGCCCTCCTTGCATTTGTAACTTTTTGGCAAGGTGCTGAGTGGTCACAAAAGCACTGCAGCCTCCATCACCTCTCCTCTGTTCACTGCGGGGTGTGCCAAAAAGGTCAGGCTTCCATAAATGTCAATTCCATTTATCAGTGTTCACCCTACCAGCCCCCAGCTACATCTTCAGCACCAGCACCACCTCGCCCACTAGCTTCTCACAGAGCACACGGCAGCAGGCCTAAAAATAGAGCAGGCCACTTTCTTACCTATTGCTTTTCCCATCCACATGCCTGCCCTTTGTCATACTGATAGGTCCTTGTAGGCGCCCCTGCTGTACATCACGGGACGTGGCCAGATAAGGGTGCTTGGTCCCTGGATGCATGCCCCCTAGTGGTGACGGGCAGTATTTTTTATAAATATAATATCTGCATGGTTTATCATCTGTGGTGTGTTCCCAAAACGGTCTCAGATTTGGATTAGCAAGAATGGGCTCTTAAAACAGTATGTGTTCCTTTAGGAAGACCATGGTGGCATCATGGTTAAAATATGATATAAACTGGGTTGTATCTTCAATGTATGTAGATGAATTTCTTGTATATTGTATATAGATGATCTTATTGCATTCTGCATAGATTGCTTCCCACAAATGTCACCATATACATGTATATATTTTTTTCTAAATGGAGAAAAGCCTTTTATAAAAGCCTTGGATCTGAGCACTTCTTCACTATGTAGAAGTTTTTAAACATCAAATATTAAGTCAGGCATATTAGTCATGCATGGAAGGCTTAGAAAGAAAACAAAAAATGAAGCCAAATGTCCTAGATTGCTTAAAAAATACTTAAATGTCACCTTGAGAATGTTCCCAGAGATTGTAAACACATCTCAGTGTTTCAAACTATGCTGGAACTGTGTTACTTTGGTTGGCAGAAACTTCTAAAATGAAGCAGTGAAAGATGAGAAGTTCCTGTATGTTCTTTATTGCTGTCTTTCCTGTTTACTTGGTAATATTCCAGAACACAAATACACTATAGATTAAGCCCAGTGTTTATATTACAATGCAGCATTGCCTCTCCTTATTAGAAATAACTGTGGTATTCAAAAGTCTTCCCATTTTGGCTGAAACATTGCCTAAACTATGAAAAATTGATGAAAGATGAAATTGATGAAAGAATAAGGTGCCATGTCTTCTCCTTGAAGAAATATATTCCAAGAAAGCACTGGGAGGTTTTTGTTTCTGTATCAACAGGAAATAAAACGTTTTTATTGAACATTTGTGTATATGAAGTTATATAACAACAGTCAGAAAACTCCACAGAGTGAATCACTACACAAAGTGAAACAAAATTGTAAAACACCTCGCCAAAAATGAAGGTATACACAGCAATATAACTGTCAGCTCACAGTCACTGCGAGCAGCATGGCAGGAAAAAACACTCCAAACAGATCTACAAGATTACAGAGAAACTTTCCACGCACAAAAATACTCAAGCAGGCAGTTGATATACACAAAGGCAACTAGGATCTTTCTACAGCATCAAGATTCTACTTCTTTACACAGCTCTTCCCGTGTAGGGCCTAAACCACAGCACGGATCTGGCTGGGATTTGGCACGGGTGTGGCAAAACTGCGCCAGATCCATTCTGTGGACAGCCACTATGTAGGGTTTTTGTCTTCAAAGGTTTTGTGTGGCTTTTCATTTGTGTTGCTGCCGCAAGTCCTCAGCGAGAATTTCAGTGTTCTAAACAGTTGCACAGCAAGTACTCGGGGGTTCTGCAGAGAGGGGATGTTGGTCACGTACTGTAGCGTGCATGCTTTGGTTGGCAACAGCTAGGGTAGCATTGTTACTGCAGCACAGGTCATGGCTTTTTTTGGATATACTACACTACACCTCGTGCAGTTGAAAATGCCACCTGCAATACTGCCTTTTCATTACTTATCCTGGGTGCATTGGACACTCGCTCTATCAAGATTGTTTAAGCTGTCCCATCTGAAGTGTTTAGTTTCATTCCATGGAGGTGCTTTATCTCTTTCTGATTTCAAATCCTTGTGCACTTTTAAAGAAAACAAATTTTAAATTCAGGTTTTGTTATTAATCGGACATACTCCAAAAAATACTCAAAGAAGATCTGTTGTAATATGAGAGGCATTTAAAACTGAGCATGCCAGTGAAAGAACAAGTCTTGTCTGAAATGTCTGGAATATCTAGGGATTCGCTATTACCAGTGGTAAATAGCACGATTGGAAATATAAACAAAATGCATGGATCATATTTATTGCAACAATAAATAAAATCTCCAATTCAACTTGGTCCCACAACAAAAGTAAAATCTAAACACACAGTCCAAAGTATACATTCAGAGTTTAAGAAATTAATAAAAAATGAAATATAAAATACTCTCAATGGGGCACCAAAATAACAATAACCAGAGATTACCAATATGAACCATAATAATACCAACAATAATTAAATATACTCAGTCATATCGATACTATATAAGATGGGATTCATCAAGACAAGGTTGATACATTTTTATACAGTATATATCATATACTGACTTCAAATATGAATAAATTAAATTTGGAGAAAAGTAAAAAATATATATGTACACATGTGGGTTTTGGGTTTGGATGGATGGATGGGGGGGGGGGGGGGGGGGGGTGTTTTTTTCTTTTTTTGTTTGATTTTGGCATGTTCCATTATCTCTCCGAATCTTCCTGTTTTGATATTTATGGACAAAAGAAATTGAACCGGGGTAAGGGAGGGAACCTGAACAGAAGGTCCAACCTACACAGAATCTACATGTGCTGTCCTAACCAATCCAATGGAAAGGAATACCTCAAATACACTTTTTTTTTTTTGCTTTTTGCTTTTACATTTTGCGTATTTATCTCAGGCAACACCACCCATGTAACACTATGGGATGAACAAACAAGTATTGCGCAGTGCTCAACGAAATGCTCTGTGAGTCTACCCGACTCACGAAAGAAAAACGCTCTTCTCTTCCCCCCCTTTTGCTGCTGTACAGCTCCGTCAAAAGTACCTGATTGGTCCACAGTTAGAAGAGCCTGACGATGCTGCTGTCGCTCGGCACACTCTCTCTCTTGGCATGTAGAAGGGGCGCGAATGGCAGTTACGACATCACTACAGAACGAGCTGGGCTACCTACTGAGGAACTCTACATCTCTACGCACACACGGCAGTCACAGTGATACACCAAGCAGTCCTCAGAGAACGTTATGGAATGACAAATAGCTTCTTTTCTTTTAGTAATAGTGTTAGCAACTACACAATAACATTGAAAACATTTAGAAACTCCTCCTGAAGCTAGCATCTAGTATACACAAGAGGTTCCTCCAAGATAAGCAACATGGTTTTGATGAATGAACTTTCCCCCCCTTTTCATGTCCTCCTGTTCGACCTGCTTTTAAAGGACATATGACATTATGTTTTCTATACAGACCATTAACTTTTACGGTTACTGATTCTAATTCTCATATGTTGTCATATATTCGGCCAACAATACAAAACCTCTCCAGCGACCAGCAGGCGAGGCTGCCATCGGGTTGTCTGTGCATCAGCGAGAAAAAAAGAGTGTGCAAGTGGAGCTCAAGGGTGCGAGTGCCCTGGCTCCTTGCGATCCCGTGTCCCGAAAGAAACAAAGTCGACAATTGTCACAATCTGAATGGTGTTCGGTAACAGGCTAACGCTGTTTGAAAGACATTACAGTGCAAAAACAGTAGCCACAAGAGAAAGAAGATTGGCAGTAAATCATGGCTAGCTCTATTGTCACTGTGAGAAGGCAACAGAAAGCAAAGACTGCTAATTAGGGCACGGTTGCGGTCAAAAGACATTGTTCCCAATGAACCAAAGCTACGACCACTATTGTGGAGTGTGCATGAAAAGAGAGGATATTGTACATTTGTTGCCTCCCTGAAAAAAATGGCAGTGTTGATAAACTCGCTTTCCTTTTCTGTCAGCGCTAGCTTGCAAACTGACCCCACCGATTACGATCTTGTGTCAAGATTAACCATTAACAAAGTTTAAACGTGTATTACAGTTTAAACGCTTTCTCTCAACTCTTGATTCTCATTTAATTTGAAGGCAAGGGGGTCTTCCATTGAGACACCCCCTGGTGTTAGTTAATAGTCCTCCCCCTATCCCAGCCATTTAGCAAAGATTGTAAAAAAAATCATGCAGTTACCAAAAATATTCCAACGTTGACTAAAAAATATCTGTTTTAAAGCTAAGAGTCATCTCTTGCGCCGTAACAGGAGACTGAACTCCATAATCCTGAACGTAATGTTTCCAACAACAAGGCTAGTTAAAAGTAAGCAGTGAACACAAAAAACATCTTTAATCAAGCTTCAAGGACACAATGGCTACGTCTTGTGACTACTTATGATGTGATTGGTCTCCAGAATGTAATCTGTGGACATAGACATTTTGGGTTCAAAGTAGTCTAAAGTCAGGGGACATTTGAAGGAAAACATGGTCTAGAATGGTCTATACATGAGGACCTATTTCACTTAAAACTTTAGAACTTTCTGCCTCACTGCGTGAGGCACTGCGTGAGGACCTGACCGAATGAGAAACCAAAGAAAAACGAAGGCTGGTCAGTTTGCATTGACTTAGAAATTCAGCAAAACGCATAGGTCCTCATGTGGACAAACAAGTACAAAAAGTTATAAGAAATCATGTGCTTGTGTAATATCCAGCAGCATTTTACATTATTTTTATCCCCCCACTGAACCATATCAGTTAATGGCCTATTTTTCTTGTTGTGATTTCTTATATCGTATAGGTTTATTTTTTGTGTAAGTTCATCCCTATAACTGACACCGTCCTTTACATTTTGAGTATACTGTACTTCGACTAGCATCTTGCAGGTTGGAATTTTATACATTTAGTTTTTCTGGAATGCAATAAGGTAGAATTTTTAAATCCTGTAATATATAATATTGTCTCCTATATCTGCATTTACATAATTTAAAATAGAACATCTTATTAAAAACATCAAGATATACACAGATTAGGAAACGGGTAACAACATACAAACACATAAACTAGAAATCATTTTTGTCTGCATACTGATATATACAACTGTGGTACAATAAATTCTTTCAATCATGCGCTATCTATACAGATCATATTGCTTAAAAGAAGGGGGCATTTGGTTGGGGGGGTTAAGATTATGGTAACTGACGAACAGAGGCGCCAGTGGAGGATGTGTGGACTTAATTTTGGGGGGAAACCTGACAAAGAAACACAAACCCCAAAGGGCATCATGGGAGGTGGGGTGTGAACGAACCATCAACAATTAGAAAAGAAGATGATTTTTTTTTTTTGTCGTTGTTAACTTTCTGTAAGACGATTAATCAATGAAGGATGACAGTGAATGGACCCTTATATCACTGAGGTATTTACACACACTGGCAATAGAGCACTGCACACTGGGCGTGCCCCCCCTTACACACACCACCACCGGACTCTTTATTTCTTGGAGGACAGCTGAGCATCCACTTCCTCTTCTGGTTTCAGGACGTGCCACTGGGCGATGGGTCTTCGTGGATTGGCCAGCATATCCGACCAATGGCGAAGCTCCGTGCCCGAGCTGTTCAGGCCCACAAAGACCTTGCCGATGGCGTCGTTCTTACCGATCTTGTCATAGTCCAAAACGGTTATCACGACTTGAACTTTCTGTTGGGAGGGAGGGAGAGAGTTTTAAGGATTAAGAATTAAACAACAGAATTCTTTACTGTGATTGTAACAGTTTTTTTTTACAACATCATAACTCTGAATCCAAACTCTATCTCCTAGCCTACAAATTCCGCACCCTGGCATAGAAAAATGTTTTGCTCTGCAGGTACCGTACACCATAAGGTCTAACTGCTAATTCTGCCCAAAGGATTGTAGATTTGTAATGAAACAGCTCCAATATTATTGTGGGTTTTCTGCTTCACCACATCATCAGACATACTCCTACTAAATCTCTGATGTATGAACTGCAGACTGAACGTAATCCTGAACGTAATGTTTCTAACAACAAGGCTACCGGTAGTTAAAAGTAAGCAGTGAACACAAAAAAACGTCTTTAATCGAGCTTCAAGGACACAATGGCTACGTCTTGTGACTAAGGAGATTAAATTGGTCTCCAGAATGTAATCTGTGGACAATAAACATTTTTGGTTCAAAGTAGAATGAAGTGTGTAAAAAGTGATTTAGCCATATTCTGAAAAAGTCATTCATCAGCTCATTGCTTTTTTACAGCAGTTGTAACCTTGTGAAAGAAAATTAGGCTTTTTCACTAAAAAGCTCAACAATCTCTAAAAAGTCACTTTCTTAAATGTTTTCATCTTCCAAGAACCAAGGTGGGTTCAGAATGAGTAGTGTGCTTACATCACCTTCATGACATCTGCACACCCCCCCACCGCCACCCCATACGGCATGGCAAAACAGCGGGGTGAACTCAATAAGCATTCACTATGACAAACTCCATACTATGCCACTGTCAAATGTCACTGGAATTATGGCCCTAATGACAGAAAGATGACAACTAAATTCTAGTCACAAAACTACTAAATGGATGCTCTTTCAGTAAGTAATGGCTGTGAGCAGACCCTGCTGTTGACATGAGATGAGTGTCAGCGCAAATGTGCCCAAATGAGTTGGCCTCAGTTGGCCTTGGATATTTTCTCTCTGTAATCCTTATTGAACCCCCCACCCCTCCCTTCTTCTCTCTACATGTGGCAGGGGAACATACATTAGCTACCCAGGAACTCTAATTATATCTGAATAAGGCCATGGTGTGAACCTACAGTACAGTATAGTCTATGGACATGCACCTGATAATATGGTGGCAAATACAGGGTCATATTTTAAGGAACTTGGGACAAAAAGAAACTTTCACAGTGACCCTAGAGTTTGCGAATAAGTATGTGTGTGTGTGTGTGTGTGTAAGAGAGAGAGGGGGCAAGTATAGGTGTGCCTTGGTGGAATAATGTGATTATGCGTGTGTGTGTGTGTACAGTATGTGTATGTGTGTGTGTGTAAGAGTGTGTGTAAGAGAGGGGGGCAAGCCTCTGCTCTCTGTGCCACTGTGGCTTGATTGAGTCATTAGTATGTGTGTGTGTGTGTGTCAGAGAGAGAGAGAGAGAGAGAGAGAGAGGGCAAGTATAGGTGTGCAATTGTGACTTGGTGGAGTTAGTAGAGAGTGTATGTGTGTGCGTGTATGTGTGTGCGTGTCCTAGAGAGAAAGAGAGGGAGAGAGAGAGTATAGGTGTGCCACTGTTGCCTGGTGGAGTCAATGGCGTGTGAAGGGTTGGTTGAGGAGCAAACATGTAATGCTCTGATTAGCTGACATGCAGCCAGAGCTTTCTGGAGCCGTTCCAAATCGCAGATGATTTTCAGAGGAATCAAAACTCACGGCCTCCTCAGCTATGAAGGGCTACGTCGATGTAAGGCAATTAAATCAATTCACAGTCATGGGGTCATTCTTACATCAGGCCTCAACCCAGGTTTAAAAAAGATCATCATTTAAAAAAAGGTCATCATTTAAATTGTTTTTCCTAGAGTCAAGATGTTCAATAGGTGGTCGTAGACTGTGTCAGACAGACACTTAAAATGCAGTGTAACTGTAATTTGACAAAAAAAAAAAAGATTTCTCAGGAGCCTGCTGACAATGCATGGGCATTTGACCTTTCACTTTGTAGTGAAAGTGATAGATCTTGCACTGCATATCTTTATAGGTTAAATCATTTATCATATTGCTGCCTCCTTCGCAACATCTCTTTGTCTACACAGCCATCATTATATTTACTAGAATACAATGCTCCTTTAACTTCTTTAACACCGGTTTAATGATTTTATTGAAGATGAGTGAAGTTCAGTGTGGACCCTCATACCTGGATTTGTTCGAATGGCACTTCAAAGCTGAAGGATTCGTTGTAGTAAGGGTTAAGAGTGTTCTTCTTGATTGTCGTCTTCTTCTTCTTCAGTCTCTTCCCGTTCTGCATCAGGTGGATTTTCACATAAGGATCTTTAGAGAGAGAATAGATAATTTTAGCAGGATTGAATAAAATGTGAGTCTGCTTCTCTGACAATACAAAGTAAACAATCTTCTATTTCTGTGGATTTTCCTTTAAAACCTTTTGTTTGCTTATTTCCTGGCCTCTCATTTTGCTTGTTCTGGACATAACAGAATGACAAATCATCACCAAGGCAAAAGTCATACAGTATGTGCTAATACCAAATGTGTGACATCCTGTCATCTTAATACACAGTATTCCACATCTGGCTACCCATTAGGTGAATCACATTCTGTTTTATGACACCAACTCTCTCTGCTTTTAACAGATCCCGTCCACCCATGTACTGCCGTCCTAGCCATCTATCTAGGCTATCAGGTGGCTTTTAGCATATTAGAGATACGTACAGGCTGAGGGGCTATGCTATCTGAAAAAGTCCCGCCAACACACACACACACACACAGACACACACGCACACACACACACACACACAGACACACAGCATTCTGCTTTTAATGTTCATTCAGTTGCCTTGCAATGGGAAGCCAATGTTTTGTGTGAATGGCAAATGGAAAATTATCTTGATCCCTTTTTCCTCAAAATGATCCCCACTGTGTTCCATTTCTATAAAGCATATGCAACTCATCTGAGTCTAATCTCTAATATGCTAAGAGCCACCTGATAGCCTAGATAGATGGCTAGGACGGCAGTACATGGGTGGACGGGATCTGTTAAAAGCAGAGAGAGTTGGTGTCATAAAACAGAATGTGATTCACCTATCTCTGATTGCCACATGTTCTAGTTCCGTGTGATGAGTCGACAAATCCAGAGGATAATCCCGCAGTAATATCTCTGGCCAGAAACATCTGTGAGATGTATAGCACACACAAATATTTGTAAAGCTTAATTCCGCTAATCTTACATCCGATTTAGAGGGATGTCTGTTCACTGCTGGTGAATTTATCCCTGGTGTCTGTCTCTCTCTCTCTCTCTCTCTCTAGAGCACAAACAGGCAGTCATCGAACAAATGTCTATTGTTACTGTTATTACAGTGCAACAGAGGTGTGTGTGTGTGTGTGTGTGTGTGTCTGTATGTGTGTGGGGGGGGGTGTAAGAGTGTGAATAGGCCCAGCAGTATCTAAATGAGAATCTCCTCCATCGTCAGTCCAGTCGGCATCAAACAGCCACATTAGTGCTTTATATCTTGCCCCGCCATCGCTCCGCTTCCATTCAGTGCTTCTCCTTCAGCGAGAGGCATCCGCAGCGCCCCGATGCCCTCGGCCTCCTCACCAAACAAAATAACGGAAATGTCACTGAAAGCAATAACAGGGCAGGCGGAATGACTCCTCGTATCGTTCCGATCGGATGAGTGTTGCGGGAGAAGGTTCTGCAACCTAGTCACCTCAGACACCGAGTGCACTTTGACTTGCATTATGCATGAGGGCTGTTTGCTTAACTGGCTTTGGTGTTTACAGACTTCTTCTGACTGCCTTTGAAAAACTCTATATGGAATTCAAATGCTGAGTTTTCTTTAACTTCCATAACAAATCAACAATGTTTTTTTCAATGTCTCAGTTGGGGTGTTATTTATTTGCTTTGGACAACCCCCCATGTCTCCAAACTGTCATGTACATACCATGGGGTATAGCATGGTATAGTACTAGCTTTAGATAGACATTCATATCTATCATGTTTCTTATAGCATAATACTTCATAAGTTGAAAAAGTGTTATTCTAGAATTCAATATCCCATTTATCTTAACTTAATCTGAGCAAGCACTATTTGTGCCCTCCCAATTCTATGATGGACATAATTTTAAGAGTAAAAGAGTAAAAAAGAGTAAAAATCTAATAGTGGGAAAAAAGATTGAATAAGAATTTGTTAATATATGGGGTATTTTCACCTTGAAAGTAATCATGATTGCTGGGTTTGTATGTTAATGGTGGCAGTTACTGAGTAAGTGAAGTTTAGTTTGACTTTGGTAACATTTACAGAGCTAATGGTCTGGAAGTGGGCCTGTGCTCCTAACAGATGTCCAGAGTAGTTGTGTGAATCCACACTTTCCCCTTCTCTCTGAAAGGGATAAACATAGATTGGCCTTCAGAGATGTGAAGTGTAGTCGAAAAAGGGATAAAAACTCCTTTCACAAGCCTCGGCATATTTCAGATGATCCAAATAGTCACAGGATTTACAGGAAAACCCAAGAGGAGAGAGAAAGAAAGAGAAAGAGAGAGAAGGCCAGTTGGCTCACCAATTTCTGCCATATTAGGAAGTTTTTCTGTCTCTTATTTCAGGCACTTATTTCTTAACCTCATACACAACAAGAAAGACACAGATCAAGCAGTTACACAAATGCCTTCTTAGGAAGTCAATATTTGCACATTGAAGTATCCAGTTGTGACTCCAAAAATGTGATTGTAGATGAAGTTGTCAGGCAGTATTGTGAACCACACAAGCAAAGCACGAGATGAGGGACTCTACAGTCCAGTTGTCCTGCAATTATCATCACTGTTTAAACATTTACTCAACTACAACCATGGCCCTGTCATTCTCAACTGAATAATCTGAGTGTTACTTTGTCCTCTGAATTTTTTGTAACTTGCCCTGCTGTGAGTGGCAGACAGACTTACAGCGCCACCTACATGCATACAGCCTACATGGTCAAAATGGGGTAGTTACAGCTGAACTCTCACTAGAATATTTTGGGGTGTTTTGTCAGTTGTAAAGTACTTTCATATATGTCAAGTGGTCGAAGAGAACTCCATGTGGCAGCTGCTCATTGTGAGTACTACTTTCAATACAAAACAGATGAGATGACAAGTTGCCTAGCAACTAAGAAATGAGAGCTACAGACAGATAAAAGAGTGACACAGCGAAACTGTTTGGAGCATTATATCCACTGTATATTTATCTACTGCCATGCAATTTGGCTTTGTCTGATACTTAAAGCTCATTGCCATATTTTTAACACATAACTGCAGCATTGATGCTTGTGACATCAGATAGAGGTCCAGTATGCAGGCAGCATGTTAAAACCTTTGGTGTGCTGACATTGCAGTCTTAAAATCAGGTATTGGTGCATATCAGCAATAGAGAACTAGAGCAGTCATCCATGTGAATTGCTTTCTCCAACCTCTCATAAAATGTGAGTGAGAGTTTCATTAAGTCATAGGCCTTAGTTGTGCTTAATGTTGATAATATTATTTGGGTAACAAGCACTCCATTAAAAAATACAAAACTACTTTTGATTACCACACTTGAGATGGGAATGAAACTATTCCCTGCACACAGAGCACATTTTTCTCTTAAGAATATAAGAGTGTGAAAATAAACAAAATAGTCCTGTAACAGAGTTATTACCTCACAACTAAATGCTTCAAACATTCTACAACACCCTGGCTTCCTGTGTAATAGCTCAACCAGGAATGATCAACATAGTGTGAAAATGCTAATGAACTTGCAATATCTGGAAAGGTAAACTTGCACAGCGACGACAGAGGCTGATAAACCTCTGGCTGACTCCTGATGAACATGCTAATGAATCAAATTAGCCAAAGCAGCTCAGTGGAAACTCACTTTGTCTCCCTTCAAAGCACCTGGGAAGTCTAGAATGCGCAAAAAGGGTCTCAGACCTGTTTCATGGAAAACGAGAAAAGTCAGTGTGTAGTAGAAGGAAATAGCGTCTCACCACGGTGCATTATGAAAATCAATTAAACGGAGTAAGGTCGGAGCGTAGCCTAAAAGAAACGAGTGGGCGCTCTCTCAAAGTGGAATGGCAGCTTGCGGCGAAAGAAATTGACCACGTAGAAAAGAACAAAAGAAGGACGGGGGGGTCTTGATCTGGGTTTGTCAATGGGTGAGGTCTGTGTGGATGGATGGCTGGCAAGAGCCCTGCTAAAGCCAACTTTTATGTGGTGTAATTTTATGTCCTGCGTATGTTGCCGACCGCTGCGACAATGGCACGCGGTGATGCTAATCGCGGGCATCGCCAATTCCCTCTGGCACACTGCTGAGTGATTGACGGGTGTTGTTTTGTTTTTGAAATTTCTTTGTAGCATTTCTTGTAACGAACTGCCCACAGTTATTAACTTCTAAATGAAAAGTCCACTGCTCCATGAGGGCGGACTTTACATGTAGCCTATATTTCTACGATAAACAGAGTTTTATCCTCCTCTAAAGGATATTCTGTGAAAGGCCTCCAAAGTGATTTAAAAACTCTGTATTTTTAGGATTCCATTGAATAGGTGTTTGCAATTAGGCCTAAATGACAAGAATAAAAGCCTACCATTTAAAAACATCTCTAAATAAGTGCAAACGGGGTCTTAAAAGTTAGATTCTGAAACAGTGTATCATTGTAGCTTATGTCACTCTTGTCAGTTTGCCTTTTCTGCACCATAAAGTAGCCTACATTGAAATAAGGCTCAGTCAACACACACACACACACACACACACACACACACTGATCACTGTATGGTTGAAGAGTTTTTTAAGGTCAGGTTTTGACAAGATTTCCAAGCTCCCATGAATGTGAACACTGTAAGCCTATCTTCTGTACGGATGACAGATTAAGAGCCAACCTATTAGAGAACAATTTTAAAAGGCTCTAAGCAGTCAGTCTAAACTTTACACAAATGAAGGAGATTGGAAACACACAGCTGCAGTAATAGGTCTATTTTCCTTGTCTGCCTTTAAGGGCCTGGATCAGCTAATTGATATTGAATTGACATCTAAAAAGCATGGTCATTACAATGCCCCCTGGTGGTAATTTAGTATATTGCTCAAATGACTTGAGGATTAATGTAAATTGGTCACCCTAATGCCATGAAGGGTATAGTACAAGGCGGTAATATTCTCTGAAAATTGCTTCACCACCCTGGCTGCACAAACCCTGCCTACAAGAGGTATACACACCTCTAATCTTAACCTGGGCTTGAATGTTAGTGGTAACAACCTTGTCATGAGAAATATCCCATAAATAACAGTTCTATGGGTACACAAAAGACAAAATGAACTTATGATGATCTTACTGATGGACAAGAGCTGTTGTGTATTACTGATGGGTCGCACCAGCCTTGTGCTTCCTTTTGACATTAAGACCAAAAAGGCATTTCTCAGACTTTTTTTCTAATTATATGGCTTTTAATGAAAATAGCCATCTCTTGTGTGCCAATGAGTAATTAGTCTCGATAAACAGAACCTTCAGCAGAGAGAAAAGGACAAATTACAGCCCATCAATTACATGGTCATGCCCCACACACACCCCGCCATTCCACATCCCTCTCATCTTTTCAAATTCCAGCTGAGTCACGATGGCCATTGTGGTTAATTATTGGCATTATACATGCAGTCTATTATGCCTCTCTTCAGATGGTATGTAAGGGAGGAAGGATGAGGGACTCTCACAGGGTCAAAATTCACTTTTTCGAACAAAACTTTTTTTTTTCTCTCTGAGAGAATAAACCACCAGAGCACAGATAGAGTAACAGTGCAGATGTGCCCCAAATTCTGAGATGGTTGCTCCAGAGATTATCATTTATAGCCAAGATGGGTTTAGTACTGAAATGGTATAGTAAAAAATATATATATTATAGAGAGGCATACTGTTAGTGTTGACATTGACTTGTCTGAATTCAGAATGACATACACTGTAGAAAACAAAATGCTATGACAGCTTAATAATACAAGGCAGCTTGATGCACAGAATTTTTGAGTTTACACAACACAAAATATAGGCTAACATTTATAGGGTTTTAAATAAAACTAGAAATATTAGCTTTCGTGTTGTGTAAATTAAAATAAATCTGTGCATCAAGTTGCCTCAAGGTGTCAAGGCCTTCATGTAGCTATTCACTGTCAGTAATACTGACCCTGGCTTCACTGAAGATGGAAAGGTGGAGAATAAATTAGTCTCATAGCTAATTTAGACAGGTTAGCTAATAAAAGCTAATAAAAACAGGTTGATCTGAGGCTAAAACCCTAGGGCTAGAGAGGGCTAAAAACTGAACCAGAGCGCAGCCCTGGTCTGCACTCTGTTCCACTGCACCAAAGCATTAAGTTCCACTCTCTACATGAACCAGTCAGGTAAACGTCATGCACAGATCTCTTAATGCAGTCTTTGTAGCCCACGATGCTTGACCTGGGGTAAGTAAAGGGGCTGGACCAGGAAGGATGCAAATGGAGGCCAGAACACTAAGAGCAGGAGTGGGCATAACACAGCGGTCAGGCTCTTTTTTTTCTCTCCCTCCCTCCTTCTCTCTCTCTCTCTCGCTTTTTCCTCCTTCTTTCTCTCTCACTCTGTGACAGCTTTGATGCTAATGGCTCTCACTTGCCAGGCTGACAGATGAGGAAAAGCTTGCGCCACTTACAGCACAGCAGGTGGCCCCTTTGCTCCAAAAGGGCCATGCCTGCCTGCCTGCCCACTGCTCTCCCACTCTGCCCTGTCCTGCCCTGTTAGGCTCCAGGAGCAGCATGCAGAGCAGGTGTGGGGGAAATCACAGCCGCAGGGGGGATGATTGTGCCGAAAGGCCGGCAGCGGTGTGGGGGTACTGGTAGCGGGGGCTCAGGAGAGATGAGTCATTACGGGATGTAAGGGGGTTGTAGGGGGTTAGTGTTTCAAGAGAGAGAGAGAGAGAGAGAGAGAGAGAAAAGAGACAGGTTGAATAAGGGAAGACTGATAGACCCCATAGAGAGTATGAGTGGGCATCACACTTGCTGCGAAGATGAAGATTGCAAGAGAGAAAAAGAGCTGAAAGAGTAAACATTCTTCATAAAAACGAGGATGGGGAGAGGGGGCTACAGATAGGGAGATATGTTGAGAGAAACAATGGCACAGTAGGCTATTGAGAGACAGGTTGGTACTTTTCAAATCAGCAGTACTTTATGCTTTTATTAAAGCATTAAAAATCAACCTTGAGAACAAGAGTGCTTTCTTTCTGTTTCTGGATATTTTTATGACACTGCTTGTCTGCCTGGCCACTGAAAAGTAAGTGTGTGCGTGTGTGTTTGTGTGTTTGTTTGTGTGTGTGTTTGTGTGTGTTTGTGTGTGTTTATGTCCCTGTTGCCATCAACCCCCACGACTAAGGTGGGAGCCACCCACACACTAACAAGCACAGCTCCCTGCGCTTCTGTTTTCCTGCCTACGACCATCTCCCCCTGCTACAGAGCCGAGGCCTTGTGGGTAACGCCGCGCTCCGTGTGGAGTTTTATGGTTTTGTGGCTTTTACGCCCACCTGGGCTCTTTGGAGTATTTGTACACCTTTAGCTTGTCATTATGAGCATGGTTTCTCGTGAGGAATACATCTCCATGGAATTCGATTTTTGTTTTTGTTTGTGTCTCATGCAGATGAGGTGAATCATGGGAAATCATGCAGCATTTTGACTTCTGCACCCTCCGCTGAATAAAGAAATCTACGCATGGTAAAATGTGTTTTTTTACATGCGGATGCCATGTGGATGCGTGAGAATGCCAAATAAATGGATAGATCATGCATTCAAGATGTACAGTCAAAGATGGGAGAACGGCTTCCTTCATTATATACAATTGGAAATAGACATGCATTGCCTATTTATAAAAATACATAATACTACATAATGATAACTGTGGCTAGACTATAGGCTATTGTTTTGCTGGACATATGTCCCAAATCCAGTGAATGTCTTTTACAAATCATTTAATGTATACATTATACACTGTGCATACACGTATACATTAAATGATTTGTAAAAAAGGGTTCAACTGTTAGAAGATGGTTTACAAATCGCTTTAAGTGTATAAAAAGCTATAGTGGTAAATGACAGAATCACAGAGACAGACAGAGAGATGATGTAATAGGACATAGGACATAGGGAGTCATGGAGACAATAGGAGTCTTGTTGTCTCCGGCCTCTTAGTCTCAGTTTTTCAGAAGAGACTCCCCCCAGACCTTCTACTCACCACAGAAACAGCCTCTAGCCAAAACCAATGGAGAAACATCCAGAACAAATCGCAAATGTGCTAACAAGTCTACATCTCTTGTTTTCCTTTATCTGTGTGTGTGTGTGTGTGTGTGTGTGCATATTGCTGTGTAGTAGTAGAGTAGTGTGTTGGGTAGAACAGATCCATTTTACTGCAGACAGAATGCCTTGCCTATGTCTTTATGTGTGGAAATCACTGCAAAACAGAATGCTCAAAACAATGTGAGCCTCTTTGTGTGTGTGTGTGTGTGTGTGTGTATGTGTGAGTGTGTATATGCCCTCCCAGGTGTGACTCAATGAGTGGAAGAGGGAGAAAGAAAGCGATAAAGTGAGCACATCCTAAGGTAAACTTGACCCTGTGCCTACCTGACAAACCACCCACATCCATCTTCTTCAGGTTCTTGGCCTCCAGGACAACGACGGTCAGCTTTCCCGCAGTGGGCACGTAGCGCAGGGAGAAGCAGATGTCTCCCAGCTTCTCTTGCTGGAATAGAGGTCAGACAGAAGTCAAATAGGAGCACCTAAAACTGGTTAGACTGTTGTTTCATCTCCATAGCAATGGAAAAGATGGCAGAGGGTCTGTACAGTATGCACTGGCCATATGCCACCAGCATATAACCTATAGCTCACTTATAGAGCTGTATGTGTTCAATATAAATAAGCTACTGAGGATAGAAAACTAGTTTGTATATGTTTAGAAAAGTGTAGAAGTTGGTAGCACGCTGAAAAAAGGAGTTTTAATCAAGAAAGAGGAAGCAGAGCAGACGTTTCACCATCAAGCTTATCTCAGTGCTCTCTGGACTTTAGTAGTTTATGTTTAAAGCCCCACTCCATCTGACATCATCAAAGTATCCTTGATCAAGATACTGAACCCCAATTGCTCCCAGTGGCAGGATGGTACCTTGCATGGCAGCCTCTGTCACTGGTGTGTGAATGGGTGAATGTGAGGCATACATTGTAAAGCGCTTTGAGTGCTCGTAGGAGTAGAAAAGTGCTATATAAATGCAGTCCATTTACCATTTACCAAAGGAATAGATGATACTGTACAGTCAGCTGAGGATCTGGACAATCCCAGTCTAAGACAGGCACAGGTATCAAGCAAGAGTGCTCTATTCCCGCTTCTTAATTCAATAGTTCACCCACTTCATCAGCTCCTGCAGGGGATTACAGCAATCCCATCAAAAACAGTGTGTGAATGAATTACAGGTGAATAAACTCTGCGAAACCACTTTTTTCTGTCACTGTGTGACAAGTTCAGGAGCACTGTGGTGACGCGGCTGGCACACCAACGCTCTCTCATACAAATTTTTAATCGTTTGTTCAAATGGTGACAGCTCGAGTGAAATTGGCAATTTGTGGGGCCGTTCTGCGTGAGGCCTTTGCGGAAATGAGCCGCAACGGTAGCGGCGGAGAGAGAGAGAGAGTGCCCAGGTGGAAGCAGCGGAGTCGGGAGCCTGGCGTGAAATGATGGAGGGCCACAGAGCCGAACACCGACGCCAGCCAGCGGCGACGCCACTTGCACAAGTCACTGCCAGCAGCGGGCAATGGACAGCGCAGTAATTAACCTTTTACCTAAACAGCGAGGGACATGCACTCTCTCACCCACACAAACAGACACACAACACCCACTAAGTACACACACACACACACACACACACACACACACACACACACACACACACACACACACAACATATGCATGAAGGCACATCCACACATGAAGGGAAAAAAACTAAAAAACTTAGGTTCCCTTGGCAACCCATGTTTAAATGCTATGCGCCATGACATTTACCATGAAAATTGAATCTCCTGAACTGCTGCTTTTGAAGTCACACTTTTATTAATAAGAAGGAGCCAGTGCACCTCTCTGATTACATGGCCTTTGCACGAGAGGCAAATTACTCCACCTTCTCTGTCAGCCACACGTCCTGGTGCCCAGATGTTATGCTAAAGTCGGGCAAAGTCATACTACCTGCCCAGCATTTGAGAAAAACAGGAAACGGGCCACACCTGTTTTCTCTGAGGTCAGCTATCAGGTGAGAGAATTAAATCCACTTTCTAGATTTCTAGATTTTCTAGTTTTCTAGATGCCGTTTGGATCTCAGAGAATGTTAAGAGATAGGCACAGAGAGTGTCACATGTCACGTACATACAGTACATGACAGATTCCTCTCTGTTGCATTCAGAGTTTTAGATTGAGTTGCTCAAAAATATGGCTAAAGCGGTCAAGTTTGGGGACTACGCTTAGTGGGCTACACTGTCACTGTAAAAACCAATCTGTTTTTTTGAAAAATGTCAACTGACAGAATTATGGCAGTGCAGAATTAATGTACCTTAATGAGGTCTATTTATTTGCCCTCAAATGTTTTCAACAATAGTTTATGATTACACCTTGTTGGGTTGTCAACAAGATTTAAATGGAGGTTTCACAGTGTGTGTGATTGATTGCACTTTTTATTTTACACTCTTTGTAAAAGCAGACAGCTTTTCACTGTTCACAGTAACAACATATTGACTTCTAATATGCTACCCAATATGATTAGACGCTAACATTTCTTAAGATAAGAGTTTAAGATAACATTGTCCTATCAATTCCAATTTTGCTAGTACTGACTCAGAATGCCAATGCCAAAGTCAAATTGGAAAGCCAAATGCACCTAGCATACAGTAAAAGGATTTTGTGAGTCATTTAAGCCCTAGTGGCAGTATGAGTGTTGTATTCTGATTTCAGAAGGTACGGAGGAGGTCTGACTTTACACAGAGTGCAGGAGTTTTCAACACTTTACAATATAATCTGGCCTGTGGTGATTTACCTAAGCAAAAAGGTGCAAATCGCTGTAGTTTACACTGATTTGCACAAATGCACATTATTGTTTGGAACAGCGCATCAGAGTCCCAAATGTTTTATTGGTCTAATAACACCTCTCACCTCCTCCTTCTCTGCCTTCTGGAGGTCCCTCCACTCCTCCGTTATGTGGCTGAAATCCACCTTGTTCATAGGCACCTTCACGTCTCCGATGGCATCATGCTTGGAGAAGCGATCAAAGTCGTACACCGTCATCACCAGCGTCTTTCCACCCAACTCAGTGTATGGCACCTTAGGTGGAGAGAGAGAGAGAGAGAGAGAACAAAAAGCACATGTTCTTTTTTTGCTTTCCACTTTTTAAGCACGAAAGTGCAGCACACTGGTCTCATCCCAAGCTGTGGGGTGGACATTGTTGTTTCTGACAGAGAGAGAGAGAGAGAGAGAGAAAGAGAGAGATAGAAAGATATATACTTTATTGATCCCCAATGGTGAAATTCAAGAGAGAGAGAGAGAGAGAGAGAGAGAGATTATTTATATACCATATGGTAAACCAACTACCTGTTTCCTATCCATAATCCATAATATTTTATCTACCGAGTTTGATGTATCTGTGATTTTATCTGTGATTACCTATATGAGATTACATTCTAAAAGGTTCAGTACTTTGGGACATGCTGGCACCACATTCCAAATCAAATTTGTTTCCACAGCTCATCTTTCACAAACAAAGATATGTGGGCCTGTAAGGTGTGTGTGTGTTTCTGACATTTGATTCTTGATTGTCTCCAATTGAGCTGTTTTCCAGACAAAACTCATTACGTGGTGGGGACTTGTTGCGACATGGTGACAAACTGCTTGATTGGCCTGGAGGAAGATAAGACGCCTGGGTTGCTATTTTGTCCTTGACGTTATCACAATGACACTCCAGCTTCCCTCCATTTCAATAATGGAGCCACTTGTGCGTCTCTAGCTCGTGGCACGACAGCATTGGCTCCGGGTTTTGCTCTGTTGTCAGTTTCCCACAAATTTTGGATGACACACTCCAATCAGTTCAACTGCCGCTCTCCTTCACTGAAAAACATATTTCTCGAGCATCGTGACTGTGTGGATTCATGGACTTCATGTCTGAGTCTGAGTCACTCATGTTTTTTTTTGTTGTTGTTTTTCGTTCCTTCATTTAAAGCAGGAAATGTTAGTGTCTGATAGTGCAGCCAAAGATCTCATTCCAGAGGGAGAGGGAGGGAGATAGAGAGAGAATGTTTTTAAGAGGCTCTAATGAGCTTGTTAGAGCATCAGGTATTTTTTTTTTTAGATAAAATAAAAGGATGTAGGAATAGTATGGTACCTGTATTTACAAAAGCATGCTTATGGACTTGCATTCTATCCAATAAACAATGTTTCGAGCAGTCAACAAGCAATTAAGAAAAAGTTGCAGCTATGTGCTATGAATACTTTGCTATTACAATACAACAGGAATGTTAGCAATCTTAATGTGTTAACAGGTGGCCAATAACGTAGAGCTCTAATGAATTTACTATGCACTCCCAAATGAAGAAGAAAATACTCGCTAACAAACGCTCATTTTAACCAATCAATCTCTGAAGGGATATTAACTCATAACTAGAATACTGCAGGGTTGTGATGCCTGTTTTTTTTTTTTTGACAAGAACTACAGCCATGGTCCTTACAGATTCATTGCATTGTGCCAAAGAGTTTAAAGCCTTCAATTCGGTTGGTCTGTAAGATTTACTAGTCTCTAGTCTGTAGGCAATGATGATGTCTGGCCTAATAAAATGAAAATGCTTTCTCTAATCATTTACTGTTGACATAAGAAAGCTTTATATGCCACACAGGGTTCACTATAGAGTCACTAGTCCAACACACTGCATCTGAGCTCTCTATGGCAGACAGTTTGAAGAAGCTTTCCTCGAACAGAAACCTGTCTTTGGCTTGAGCATCAAAAGGGGTGAACTGAGAGCGTGTTTGTGGTGTATCTCGCAAATAAACCTCTTACCTTGAAGGTGAACTGCTCATTGAACGTGGGGTTCAGTGTCTTCCTGTGCACCTTGGTCTCGAACTTCTTCTTCTTGTCGGGCATCAGGTAGACCTTGACGTAGGGGTCTGAGGTGCCCCCCATGTCCATGGCGGGCAGCTCGGCGGCCTGAATGATGCCTACTATAAGCTGGCATCAGAGAGACAGAAGACAAAGGGGCACTGCGTCAGCACAGGCGTGACCTTGCGCCAGCCTGCTCCAGACCCGTCCATTAGCCCACCACCGCTCAGCTACTCCGCGTATATTGGCCCTCCATTAGCCGAATAAGGATGCTCTTGTAAATGATTGTCTGCAGCAGGCCCATTAGGCTAAGGATCTGCCTGGGCTGGCTCTCCCGCAGAACAGAGAGAGAGAGAGAGAACGAGCGAAAGCGTATTATTAGCTGACGGGGGAAAAAAAACAGGCTCAGAGTCAGCTTTGCAGTGTGTCTGCACACAATGCTAAACGGGATATATTTTTTTTTCTCTCACTTGGTGCACATTCACAATGGTTAAACAATTCAACTAAAAACAAAAGACCACTATTTTAAAGTAGATCGGTGAAATTATAATGTTGTCTTTTTCTATAGCCTAAGGGTGGATTTATTAGAATTGTCAGGTTTTATCTGAATTCTTCAAACTGCTCAAACAAATGACATGGAATGGCGTCAAAAAACGGAGGGAGCTCAATTCGAGGATGTGATTGGGGTTACTTAAGGTCAAGCACGTCACTAAAACCAGCAGGCCCATACTCTGTATTTCTTCTTCTCTCCACATCAGGCCTAATAATTGATAACCAGACAGAGAGGCCCGCAAGGCTGATTGACCTGCCAGTCAGAGCGGCTCCTCTGTGGCCTCTCGAGCCATGCTAGTCAGTCAATCAAACCCCCATCAGTAAGCTATGGGCAGGTGGTCTGGAGGCCGACCAAGCCACTCAGCCGTGGAGCTCTTCAGCTGTCGGAGGCATGTGGAGGAGGGGGCAGGAGTTCGAGAGAGTAGGCAGGCAAAGGTGGTGTGACGATGTGGAGACGCCTAAACAATGCCAGAGCTGCCAAAAACGGCAATGAAAAACAAACAATGTCCAAAAGCAATGACATTTACAGTGCAATGTTCTTCACTTAGGACCAGCTGAAAAAGTAGGCCTCTGTGTAAGAGGTTTTGTCACATTTTCAACTGAAGGGTTCAACAAAGCTTGTATTCAGTCGTAGCGGAAGCTAAAAGTAGTGAATTGGTGATGGGCTTCTGGCTTGGAAGAGAGTTTTGTTGTTGTTGTTGTTGACAAAATAACAGACATGAGGACATGAAGACAATATGGCAACAGGAAGCACAAAATAAAACAAGCTACATTTTGATGTCAGACAAAATACGTCACGCCCAATAAACAACACAAGACACTTGACACAAAACATGCGACTTTTTAGTGTTTAACACAGTTATACGGTTTTGACTAATCTGTGCTTTAAAAGCCTGGCTAAACACTAAAGAGTGGCTAAACAGATAACAGAAAGATTCACCAAGAATACAAAAACAAAACAAATCACAACACCCCATGGATGCGCTGTGCTGTTCATACGCAGCTGTACGTCACAGAAACATGAGACATCACACATTTGTTATTCAAATATGGACACATTGTGCGTACACTGAAGGTAGCAAACAACATTCCCAAGGTGCGCTGTAGTGTGATGCCAGATAAGCGTCTTTCCTGTACAGAAAAGTCTCTCAGCACACAATACAAAAGTGTTTTGCACCAAGACCCTGAGATACTGAAAAGGGATTATTTTGCAAGTATTGGTAGCTTTATTGAAAAAAATAAAATAAAAAATAGACCACAGCACTTTTCTCCAGACCTTTCGTAAACTTCACATGCCACCGAAGAAAAAAGGAACGCTGAGGGTGAAGCCCTGGCCGCGGCAACGTCGGCCACACTAGAGTGTGACTATTCCCCCTGACGTGTTGTCTGTTCGAATTTCCCCGGCGAGGTTTAACTCATGGCTAAATGTCATCTCACCTGCCAAGCTGTGTCGGAGAGAATTTAGTGTGAGCCTAAGCCAGCATGGCCGCTCCCTACCCTGCCCCTATAGGCCGACACGCCGGAGCAGACACCAATTTGGCGACAGCTGGCTGAGTCGTCTGACAAACAAACCTGTTTGAGGTGACAAAATATAGCATCGAGAAGGAAAAAGTCAGTATTGTTGAGGCGGGTTTTATTATTTTTTTTAAAAAAAAGAAACACCTGCACAAGGGATTTTCACTTCAGGAAACTTATTGATGAAGACTGGGATCAAACAGCTGATGCATGTCATTCCACTCCCTCCCACACACCCCCTCTGCTGCTGGGATGCTGTGTGCCACAGCTTTGGTTCACAGTGGAAGCGCATGGTACAGTGCAAAGGTCCCAGCAGAAGTTTGAATGCACAACGACAGCTCCCAGCTATGGCTAACATCTCTATGGACTATAAGGATGAGGGAAGAAGGGAAGTCTTCAAAGGACTAGGAAGCAAAATACAGAGCTTTAATACACAATGAAACGCAGCGATTGGTAAAAATACTAAGATTTCAACTTCTTGAGAGTGAGTGAGCAAGAGTCCCATTATGCCATCATAATCCACCCCCCCCCCCCCCCCCCCCTTTACGACAGTATTTTTACCCTTTCCCTGGATGGGAGAGGAGCTCTAAATAGAAAGAATAATACGCCCACTCTCTTTAGCCATTTGCACCCACTGAGAAAGCAAAAAATACACTCTTTCATACGAGAAGAAGTGAAGAGTGTCACAAAGAGAACTTCAGAGGATGAAGGAAGGATGGGGGAGGAGGGAGTAGAGAGAACTAGAAAGTAAAAGGCAAAGAGAGAGACATACAAAGAAAGGAAAAGACAGAGCAGGAAGAGAGGCCTCTAAAGACTACCACTGAATAGAATAGAAGAGAAATGCAGAGAGAGAGAGAGAGAGAGAGAGAGACCTCTGACTGTACTTTTTTCACTGAGGCCTCGCTCTGCTAGCCTGGAAAGGGCAGATTGCCTGGAACAAAAAGCCCAGGGTTTACTTACTCCTGCCCCTCCAGAGCTGCCAAACAATCTCCTGTGCCACTCTGTCTGAAATCCGCCCGACCCCGAGTCAGGCCTATTCATCGTGACTTAATCACTTTGTCCAGCGAGGAACACCGGGACATAGCGGGGAATCCTCTGGCTTACTGCTGTGCCGAATTATTGAGCTGAAAGTGGGTCAGGTTGGTGGTGCTTTGTACTCGCTCTCGCCTTTCCCCTTCTTCTTACTTTGTGGAGATATTTCCTCTAGCCATACTACTGTTTGCTAGCTGTAGGCTTTTCCTGCATATAAAAACTCAATGCCCTCTCTCTGTCCAGAGAGTGTGAATGGCAGTTACAGGTGCAGACTGGAGCTAAACCTATCTATATAGGTATATATATATATATATGGGGGGAGAAGCACACCTTGAAATTTACATCAGGCAGTAATTTGGCCTAGTTGCATTTAAGCATGCTACTCGTAGGTGGTACATGACGTACTCGAAAAAAAGAACTAAAAACCTAGATATAAGGATTCGGAAAAGTACTACCTTTAATAACTTTTATGAAGTGGTGAATCAGGAAGACACCAGTGCAGGCTATGACATTTGCAAAAGCTGTGAAGCTGTTTATTTTTTTACGACAGTCACTACGTGGTGCATCACAAGAGTGCTAAACCCCATGCTTCTATGAACACCTTGACTAGTCTCCTTTCTAGAACAGGCAAGAGCTTCCTCGGCTCCAGACAGCAGCGTCTTGCATCGCGTTTAGTCCTAAAAACAAACGCTGCATGGTGTTGGTATGGATAGATGGCAGATAGGGAATAAGCTTCATGATGCACTTGTGGGTGAAATAATAACCCATCTATTATCCAGTAACTTGTTCCATTTTGTATCCCCTGCACACAGTGTCGTCCTACATAAATCAACCCCCCTCAGAAATATATACATCTCATATCATGTATGGATGGATGTGACACAAGGTTATCATCTATGTCTGTAATTGTCCTCAAGGTCTTGATAATCAGTGGCTATTGGTTGATGTTTTGGGTGATACCTGGGGGAAAGCATTAGAGTGTGAAAAGGGTCTCGTCCAAGGAGCAGAGGAGGCAGTGTGGAGGATATAAAAAGGTAGAGTTTTTTCTCGGAGGGGCCGTGATGTGTCTGATGGGTGCGAGTGGATAATCTCAAGCTGTCAGGTCTGTTTATGGCGGCCCGGGTGAAACTCACACGCTTCCGCCTCGATCTGTCAGCGAACATCTGCCCGCGGGAAGTTTATACGCCACCACACACACACACACACACACCAGAGAGAGGAGCGAGAAGAGAACTGTACAGGGAGTGCGCAGCAGTTCCAGATACTGTCGAAGGGAAAACGAAGTAAAAGGCACCTTGAACTTACAGAGGCTTCCTGTCTCAAAGAATGCTCTTCCACAAGGACGATTGTACTGTAAGAATACCTTACATCTCAACAACTTCATCTCTTCTTTCACGATATGGTTCCCTTAATTATTATAAGGCTATGCAATGCAATTACTCTCAAGTATGAGTAGGAAGTTTGTGGTTTCCGGAAGTAATTATGACTGACAAAATGTGTTGATGATGGCATATCAGATTTGTATGCCATTGGTCAATGGTTATATGTTAACTAGGGGACTTTCAAAAACACATAATGTTTTCTGCTCCATGTGTGTGTCAACTAATCAATAAAAATGTGCCAACAATTGTGATATTCTAAATGTATTAAAGATTGTTGCAAATAATCTAAATTTATTAAAGTTTGTTGTGTAATATTGACAATGAAAGTATCAAAGCACCATGACAATGATGTGTGCTACCTCCATGGAAATGACAGAATGACCCAATGAAATTTTTCAGAAACGACAAGAGACCATACTTACGCGTAACAAAGGAGGGCATCTCTTTATTTTTGTCAAATGGTTCGAACACTACGCACACACAGTGAGAACGTTTCGGAGGGCAGAGCCTTACCGTATTCTCTGTGAAATTGTAATCCAAGGAGTATTGCAATTTGCCAAGTTTCTCATCCTCCTTGGGCTCGGCCTCTTTCTCGGTATCCGTCAGCCCTGTCTCTGCATCATCCTCATCCTTAAAGGCCTGAAGGAAACATCCACCAACAGTCAGTCTCCCCTGCTCCACCACAGCAGCAGTCGGCCACGGCTCGGCCTGGGGGGGGGGAGGGGGGGTTTCCCCAGGCAGCCCGTACCTGAAAAGCTGGTTCTTTGTTTGTTTGCTTGTTTGTTTTGTTTAGGGGGTAAAAGGGGTAGCAAGCACTAAAGAGACACCACAGCGGTTAAAACATGCTCAGTGATGCACTAGTGTCGGGCCAGAGACCCCTCCCCTCCTCCCAACCTTCCCCAATGCAATTAGTCAATCAATCAGTCAAAGACTCTTTCATTCATTCAGTCAGTTGGTTATTCACTCACTCATTCAGTCAAACCAGTCAATCAATTCATGGGTAGTTTTTTTGAGAGAGGGATATGTCCCATATGAAAGTAGAGAGATGGTATAATTGATGTCATAGAGAGAAAAGAGAACATCTGAAATTTGAAAAGTTTGAAACAAAGGGAAAGAATGACAAAGATAAATGGGGGAAGAAGAGAAGACTGTGAGAAGACTGGAGAAAGTGAAAGAGAGGGAGAGAGAGAGAGAGAGAGAGAGAGAGAGAGAGAGAGAGAGAGAGAGAGATAGAGAGAGATAGAGAGAGAGAGGTACAGCTAGAGACTAACATTGTGACCAAGACAGACAGAGAGAGAGAAGTGAAAAGAGAAAGAAAGGAGAGAGAGAGAGAGAGAGAGAGAGAGAGAGAGAGAGAAATAGAGAGGGTGGGCAATTCCCTTTATGCCAGTACAAGCAGTCAGTCCGTGGCAGGCAGAGGCAAATCAGAAGGGAACTGCCAGAGACAGAGGGTGAGAGACAGAAAGACAGACAGATAGATAGAAGGACAGAGACATAGAGAAATCCCCTGACCCAGTCTCATCATCAGGGGAAAGGCAAGAGTGCTGGTGGTGGTTGTGTTGGTGGGTGGGACAGAAAGTAAGGGGGTAGCAGGTGGGTGGTTGGGTGGTGGTTGGAGAAGGGTGTTGGGGTGGGGGCAGATATCTTAGATTACTGGGTCAGCATGCGATTTGACGAGCTTCTCAAGTTCATTCACTGTGAAAGTTGCCTTTTTTTTCTGTTTCATAACGTCAAACGCTCTCATCAGTCGACATGCAAAAGAGGGCATTCATTCTCATCACGACGCAAAGAGAGAGAGAGAGAGAAAACAAACTCTAGTGCTGTGTTTTGTCTCGTGGGTTTTCCCCCACACCCCCCCCTCTCATTCTCAGTGGCATATACACTAGCACACCTCCCCACACTCAGTATGAGTGGCATAATCATGACCCTCAGCTGCCCATGGTACCGCAATGCGGATGGAAGCTAGAAGCATCATGCCAGCGGAGGGTGTCAGGGGGAGGGGGTTGTTGGTGGTGGTGGTGGATGTGTGGGGGCATCAGAGAGGGGGTTGTAATGTGGATGGGGTCTGACCTATTAGTCGTTTTAGGTTACTGGTGTGAAAGCAGAAGGCCGAACGAAATTGATTTCTTTTCTCCATCACTCACCAAGCCTGGATCCGATGGATGACAAGCAACCGGAGAGTTCTTGTTAAAGGGCCTCTTTTTTTATTAAAGAATAATCAAAGTGGCAGGTAATGAAGCAGAAGGGAGCTCTATGCTTAGAAAATTGCCCAGCATGAAATTTCTTATAAAACTAAGTATTTTAAGGTAACATTGATTTTGTTCCCATTATTTTAAATTCATTTCCAGAAGCAGCCAAGTTAAATATGATTTTGAAGAATACATTTCTTTCATCTCCACAGGCTAAGGGCAACTCAGCTCCTTCAAAAAAAAAGAAGTTTGCTTGTCTGATGAGTAAAATGGCCTTTTCAGTATAATTTTATTTCCAAGGCTGAGATGCATTATTTCATTAATGACCCAGCTTCAGCTTTTGCTTGTCATCACAATCACCCAGGATATTTTTGTCTATTGACAGTTTAGTCATCCCAAGTCTCTCTTTATTTTGTATTCTCATTCCAAATTTTAGTGTGGGGTGATTTTGAAAGGAGAAATCAATAAGGTTCAACCTTGTAAAAGCGCACCCAGTGCAATTTTTCCTTTCAATTTGTACATATATATGTGCATATTGCAGACCTACGCACATATATATTGTAGATATACATGTACTTTATGCATAGTTACATATATTTGGCTCTACAGGAGTAAGTTGTTTGTCAAGAGGCTTTTAAGAAAAGTCAGAGTAGCAGGCTTAAGAAGATCCAACAGCAATTGGGAACCTACCGCCAGTGCCAATCCCGCACAGTCATCAGAAAAAACACAGATAAGGAGGACATAGAAGGAAGAAACACAAATTAAAACAACCACACACAGACGTTTAACACAAGATTCTGGGCACACCAGGAGAAATGACTGCAGTGGAGTTCATCACTCCACGTCTAGCGCGCTAAAGCTGAAGCCAGTTTTGCGTTGTGAGCCAGCATCTTGTTTAAGCTAATATTGTAGGTGATGTCTGTAGACAGACTGGAGTGTTGTGGTGGGTTTTTGTTGTCATTGCAATGCTGTATTTGTTGCTTCTAATTAATATTTTTCCAAAGCAAACACATTATCTTACTGGAAGATGCTAGGGAATTGTCAAATCTACTACAAATAGTGGGCATATTAGAGTTTAGACATGCCAATCATGTTTTCCCATATAATTAAAATATTATTTCTAGAGTCGTACTGCCTTTTGGAAGACCAGCCTAATGAATAAATTACTTTTTCAAAGCCAGTCTCTGGAAGATTGAGTAGGCCTCTTTTTTGTTTCGCCTAGATTTGTGTAAAAGGCCAAATCTTTGAGGAAGTAATAACTTATTGTAAGTGTGTCTCCTAAGGTGACATCTTTGTCCTGTGCCTGTTGATGGGGGTGTGGGAGGTGTCAGCCCTTTCATTTACGGCTCTGGCCCAAGGCTTGGGGTCATGAGCTGAGTGTTGGATCCTGCTTCTCTGCAATCAGTGGCTCTAATTCAGGACGTGGTGGTCGGCACGGACTCAAAAAAGAGTGCCGGCACTCTGGAAATTAAGCAGACTTTGGTCAATTACTCAGTCCGAAGTGTGGTGGGCACTACGAGAACTATTAATGCAATTAGCAAGCTAGCAAGGGTTAAAGTGCTCCGTGTTGCATATCATTTTCGGGGGTTGTATTTGAGAGAGAGAGAGA